>OX638373.1:6287486-6447486 GCA_951812925.1 Calliopum simillimum | reverse complement strand
TAGAAGGCTTTTTGATGAAAATGGGGAGTCACGCGATGGAGAATTACATTTTCTACAAACAATATTGATTACTATTTACGAAAAAGTAACTGTTTCGGAAATATTCGATGTAGTTGAATTTTTCGACTTTTTGTAGTTTTTTAAGAATATTTCCTTAACGGTTACTAATTTGTTTATGCAAATCAACATTATTTGTAGAGCCTGTAATTATCCGCAAAAAAGATTCTAATACTTTTTATCATGTGCGTCACTGAAAAGTAATTGAAACCACACAGATTACAGAACACGCCTGATAATGCAACTTTTGTTTTTAGCGTTATAGCCGCATGGGCCAGAAACATTATGAAAAAAATACACAAAAAAACCAGATTGATTCGAGTTTAAATAATTCATATATACATCATATATAATGTATTCATGTCATTGGAGGCATTCGATTTTACCCCATTTGCAATTCTCTCTGTCGCAATCTAATTGAAAAGCAAATACACGCCTGTCCTGTGGGTGATTTGAATAAAATGTTCGAGTACCCCATTTTTTTTCGGAATTGGTGTAAACCATGTGTAAACGATCAAGAAATTTGTTCATGGAATCCGATTTGACTATAAATTGGCATAAGCAATAGTTGCATAGTGGAAAAACTTACTACCAAATATTTTACCAAATTTAAAAAAATGGCGGAGATATGGGACTTAGAAATTTTTAGGTTAGTTTTTTTTGAGAAGCTATAACTTCAGTTGCATTTATCCAATTCTCAATTTTATGGTTTTATATTGTTTACACTGAAAAAAAAAAAAAATTTAAATTGAGTTTCCCAAAATATGTCATTTTTGATATTTTTTATTTTTCTTGCAAAAAAGCTACAGGTGTAACTTACCAGTCCTCCAAAAATTGGAGTGGGCCTATCAGTGCGCATTTTGACCCCCCCACATGTAGGTCGTTTTGACCTACTTGTGGGGGTCTTAGAGGGTTAAAATTGTCCACAAAAATATTCCTCGTAATATCTTGCATAAGTTTACTGAACACATGATACACCTCAGATGAAAGGATCATATAGTTAAATTCATCGATTTAACACAAGAATGTGTTATTTTTGTTTTTTCATGTACAGTGGATTAAAAAACTTCAAAAATCGATTAAAAAAAAAATCTGACGTGCTGGAGAAAAACGACGAGACATGGGTAATTTGTTTTAACGCATACTTTAAGAATTTTTTGGATTTTCTTACGTGTTTTACAAAAAGTTTCAAATTATCGAGCAGTTTATTACAAAACTAGTAAGGGTGTAAATTTTGGCCTGGCCAAAAAATAAATACCCTACACTGCAGTATTTTGAAAAGTTTGCTTATATGGGAGGTGCCACGCCCTCTTGTCCGAGTACACCCAGTTTTTGTTCAGAGCTTGCATTTATAATTCTTAGTATCTGAGTCAAATTTGGTTCGAATATCTCAAAAAACTCTTTCAGTATAGCATTTTGAATCTTTTGCTTATATGGGAGGTGCCACGCCCCCTTGTCTGATTTCACCCAATTTTTGCTGAGAGCTTTCATTTATAATTCTTAGTATCTGAGTCAAATTTGGTTCGAATATCTCAAAAAACGCTTTCAGTATAGCGTTTTGAAGCTTTTGCTTATATGGGAGGTGCCACGCCCTCTTGTCTGAATTCGCTCAAATTTTTATCAGAGCTTGCGCTTACAATTCGTAGTACTTATATGTATTGTGGTTACATTGTCGTGAAAAATACTCCTAAAATTGCATTTTGAATATAATTTTTGTATGGGCGGTAGGCGTGTCCGTTGACCGATTTTGCTCATTTTCAATCCCCCGAGCTAACTTTGACGACGGAGGCAGTGTACCAAATTTCATTGAATTATCTTGCTCAGTTTTCCCAAAAAGTGTATTTCAACACACAGCCAGCCACCCAGCCAGCCAGCCAGCCACCCAGCCAGCCAGCCAGCCAGCCAGACAGACGGACATGGCTATATCGACTCAGGAGGTGACGCTGATCAAGAATATATATACTTTTCTATACCTGCCACGCCTCCTTCTCTGCGTTACAAACGGAAGGACAAAGTGAATATACCCTAGGTGTAGGGTATAAAAACGAAAAAAATAGGCAAAAGCGCATTTTAGTAATTTATCAATGAATTGTATACAACTTTTACAGTTTTCCATCGATTTTCTTAAATAGTATCTTATTTGCTTTACAAATATATAGACTCTGATATTAAGAAACAAAATGATTTTTAAAATTTTTTTTTCTTGTATAAATCTGCAGTTGATTTTGATTTTTTCTTAATTTTTTCGAAAAAAAAACGTTTTTTTAGAAATCAATGTATTTCGCCGGAACTAACAAGCCAATCAAAAAGTACTATGAACATTATTTGTAGATAATTTAATTACCTTTAATACGACATATAAAACGTGTAAACACAAACATTTGTTCTTGAGATATTTGTATTTAAGTGGAACTATCTTTTTTTTTTTGTCCAAAAACCGAAAATGACCGATATCTAAAAAACGACACGAAATAAAAAAAAAATAATGCGATTTTCGGAATCAGCAGCCCATTTAACATATAAAATGAATAATGGCATTCAATGGGAAAACAATTTTTAATCATTTGTAAACTAGTGTAATTATTTCGTATATATGTATCAAATATTATTTGCAGATCATGTAAATGTTAATAAAATAGATGCCGTTACTTTTTAACGAAAAATACCTCCTAAACCATAGGTCCTATGAAAAAAAAAGCTGGGAGTGGTTTGTAGGAAATATAATTTTCTACAAACAAATGTGTAGTTATTTTTTTATGCAATTAGTGGTTAGAGAGTTATCTCAATTTAAAAAGTACAACATATAAAAATCGCAAAGTTTTGAAACTTTTTAAATTGACATACTTCCTAAACCATGAGTAATAGGAACAAAATTATTCAGACTTTTTCGTAGTAAATCATTGAAGCTAAACAACTGTCGACCACTATTTTTTGTAATTGCACCCGTAAGCGAAATAATTGAAAAAAATTTATTTTCGCAACTTTTGACCTTGAATAACTTTTTTTGGGCATACGATTTGGCAATTTTTTTTTCACACGTTATTTCTTATGCATTAGTGAATACAATTCCCAAAAAAAAAAAATCATTAGGAACTATTTTTCAGAATTATCCTTATTTGCTTCGTCTAAAGCAACATGGAAATTGTTCGTTAGCCGATCATTTCCGAAGTGCTCTAAGGATTTTGAAATTTTTTGATGAAAACATATTGAAATACGATGTTTAACAGAATTCCGTAAAAAAAATGGGGCACTCGAAAATTTTATTCAAATCACCCACAGGACAGGCGTGAAATAATTCATTATGAATACGAAAAACCGTTATGGCTGTGATCATCTCACTTTGTCGAAATTTGCAGTTGGGTTCTCAGATTTTTATAAAAATTTACAGAGATGTTCTGAGTTCTTAGCGTGGAGACCTCTCATTATTAGTTTTGCGAAACATTTTTTTTTGCAAGTTATGGGCATGAAACTTCAGAGCGTCCAAGTGGTGTTTTTGCAAAAGATCGATGCTTTTTTTTTTTCTAAGTCCCGCCATTTTGTCAAAAATAAATTATTTTAGTTTTTGTTTTCGGATTCTTGTAGCATTTTAAACGTTGTTTTAATTTCCATTTTTAAATTTGGAAAATTTTGAAAATTTACAAAATGGCTGGACTTAGAAAAAAAATTGCATCGATTTTTCGCAAAAACACCACTTGGACACTCTGAAGTTTCGCAAAACTAATACTGAGAGGTCTCCATGCCAAGCACTTAGAACATCTCTGTGAATTTTTATAAAAATTTTATAAAATAGAAATCGAGAAAAGTGAGATTATCACAGCCTTATAGGAACTAGAAAACTTTTGTAAAAATTTTCGTATGAAAATATCTAAAAATCAAAACATTTCATCGTTTCATCAATGTACTGTCCACTCTGTCAAAGTTTTTCTCCCTTTTAGTTTATTTACATGACCTGACGACGACAGTAGTTAAAGTCCTGTTCGAGAAGGAGGACAATTAACTTAAAAAAAAAAAATAACGAAAAAGTTGCGCTCCTTTACACACTTAAAATATTTAGGTTCGCAACGTTACAACATTCATTGTTGCGCCGCGAGTCAACGCCATCAACTGTTGCATATTAAATGTCTCGAGTACACCTTGTGATATTATTCATTACCTTTTGCCTGTATACGTATATACTTATACATATATATATGCATGTAAGTAGTGGGTACTTTTTGCGAATGCATGGCCAAAGCGAATATTTTTTGGTGCCTTAGAAGTTTTATAAAATTCGAAAAGTTTTTTTTCCTTTTTATACCCTACACCCAGAGTATATTCACTTTGTCCTTCCGTTTGTAATGCATAGGAGGAGGCGTGGCAGATAATGAAAAGTATATATATTCTTGATCAGAGTCACGTCCTGTCCGTCTGTCTTTCTGGCTGGGAAACTGGGGGTGCGTGGAAATACATTTTCTGGGAAAACTGAGCAAGATAATTCAATGAAATTTGGTCGTCAAAGTTAGCTCGTGGGATTGAAAATGAGCGAAATCGGTCAACGGACGCGCCTACCGCCCATACAAAAAATATGTTCAAAATGCTACTTTAGGAGTATTTACCACGACAATACAACCGAAATACTCATAAATTCTATGAATTGTAAGCGCAAGCTCTGAAAAAAAGTGGGCAAATTCGGACAAGAGGGCGTGACACCTCCCATATAAGTAAAAGCTTCAAAACGCTGTACTGAAAGCGTCCTTTGAGAAAGTCGGACTACATTTCAGTCAGACACTAGCAACTATAAATGCAAGCTCTCAACAAGAACTGTGTGAAATCGGACAAGAGAGCGTGGCACCCTCCCTATAAGCAAAAGTTCCAAAATGCTATACTGCAAGAGTTTTTTGAGACAGTCCAATTAAATTTCACTCTGAGGACTATAAATGCACGCTCTGAGTTTAAACAAGACGAACTCGAACAAGAGGGCGTGGCACCTCCCATATAAGCAAAAGCTTCAAAACGCTATACTGAAAACATTTCTGAAGGTAATCCAACCAAATTTCACTCAGACACTTAAAACTATAAATACAAGCTCTGAGCAAACTGGGTAAACTCGGACAAGAGGGTGTGGCACCTCCTATACAAGCAAAATTTTAAAAATACTGCAGTGTAGGGTATTTAATGTTTGGCCAGGCCAAAGGTTACACCCTTACTAGTTATTCTTAATTGGAGGAATGAATGAGTTTTTCGCATTGTAAATGTACATTGTTTTCGTTTTTTATATCTATTATGAGTTTGCGTCGCAATTTCGTTTTCATTGGTCTCACGTCATTTCAATGTTGAACAGTGGATTAAACATTTAGTTTTATTTAATTTTATTTTTAGTTAAGGGCATATGCAAGGTAATGGGTGCGAGAGGTTCAGGCTGATATTTCAAATTAAAAGTAAAAGTGTATAAATATGCCAGAAAGGAAGTATTCTTATACAGTTAAAATAGCTTAAATATCACTAGAAAGAGGAAAAAATTGCTGCAGCTTTGAAACTTGGCACAGCCGTTTATTAGACTATAGTAACTGTTCAAAAAAATCCACTGCTCAACGGGATATCAAACGCTCGCGGTAAAATTAACTTTAAATTTTGTATTCTATACTTTTTTCAATTTTCTATAGGAAACAAGAACAACAATTCAAAATTTCAGAATTAGTTTTACTGAATTCATCTGGACATTTTGTATTCTATACATTTTTTTTTTTTTCATACGAATAAAAGTTTGAGTTGAGTTTTTAAAAGGTTCATATAATTCTCACATTTTTTAAGAATAAATCAACATGAGTTTTCTAGAGTTGTGTTGATATTTTGTCATTTGAAATGCTGCCGCCGTAGAAGTTGTTTCCTACAATTATTTTCACAGTAATTTTACTAGACTGCACAGTCAATTTAACCTTTAATCGGTTGGATTGACCGATATTTATACCCTACACCCCATTTCACTTTGTCCTTCCGTTTGTAACGCAGAGAAGGAGGTGTGGCAGGTATAGAAAAGTATATATATTCTTGATCAGCATCACCTCCTGAGTCGATATACAAGCTATGTCCGTCTGTCTGGCTGGCTGGCTGTGCGTTGAAATACACTTTTTGGGAAAACTGAGCAAGATAATTCAATGAAATCTGGTACACTGCCTTCGTCGTCAAAGTTAGCTGGTGGGATTGAAAATGAGCGAAATCGGTCAACGGACACGCCTACCGCCCATGCAAAAAATATATTCAAAATGCAACTTTTTGAGTTTTTTTCACAATAATGCAACCAAAATACACATAAATACTACGAATTGTAAGCGCAAGCTCTGAACAAAAACCAGGAGAATTCGGACAAGAAGGCGGATGAATTTGGGCAAGAGGGCGTGGCACCTCCCATATAAGCAAAACTTTCAAAATACTGCTGTGTAGGGTATTTAATGTTTGGCCAGGCCAAAGGTAACACCCTTACTAGTTTTTTTTTCTGTGTAGTTTTTTATGATTTGTTTCAAAGTGCTATATTTTTTATTTAGCCAATTGAAAAACTACAGTATCATGTGTTAGCATTTAGTGTTTTATGTCTTTTTTATGGTACGATATGAGTTAGTGCAAATTTAAATGGTTAAAACATTCTTTTTTTGCATTGCTGAAAAAATGTCACGTTTCGGGTATGGGACAAATCATGATCCAGGTATGAGAAACTCTTTTTTCTAACCCAAATCGAGTGCATTTGTCAAATATGGACGTGTATGTAATGACAAATGAATGAAAGTTTCTGTTTACGTACAATTATGGGGAATATTTTTCGTATTTTTTTACTTTCATTTCATTTTTAGAGGTGTCTCTTACGCGGATACAAATGTTCTTCACCAAGTATTCGGTTATGGGACACTTTTTTGCGAACCGATATCTAGTGAAACTATCATGTATCAACACTTATGTAACAAAAAATGATTTAAAGTTTGCGTTTACGCCCAGTCATGGAGTTTTCATTTCATATTTTCTAATTTTCATTGCATTTTTCTAGATTTCGAAAAGCGAGAATACATGTCTCTTGAAAACTGACCATAACTTTTGCATGTGACGAAATAATCATCCGTCCTTTGGGTAAATGTTGCGTATATTTCTTATTTTTCGATATATAAAACACCCGAATCAGTTTTACCAGTAATAAGTTATGGTTCAAAAATAATATTGTCCCTTATTCGGTGACTCTCCCCTATAAATGTGAGGCTGAAAATGACAATGGAGTAAATTAAGTCAAACAAATCGCCTTATTAGGTTCGTTCCCATTTGAAAATTACTGATTTAGCTTCATAAAAAAGGGTGAATATTTAATAATATGGTAGAATCGACAAGAAATATTCGTGCGGGCTCGTGCTTTTTTTCAAGTTCCTTTTTCGTGTTCGTGCCGGGCTGGGCCTCGAAAATTTGGCCCGTGCCCAGCTCTACTTTAAAGTAAGAGTCCCGAAAATTTAAATAAGCATTTCGAATCCACTCTAAGTCACAAAACGGTTATAACTTTTTTGCTTCTTGACCGATCGCAAAAATTTAAAAAGCACATTAAAGGTAAAGACTTGGGTGTTTAAACGATGTACATACTTTTCGAGTTCAAAATTTTAAAAATAATAATTTTTTAACTAAGAATTTTTCCACTTTAGAAAACAAAAATCTTACTTTAATGTGGTGTACATTTTGAAATATTAGGAATTAAACGATTTATTACATTTAAGTATATGCAAGAAAGTTTTGTCTTTTTTCCCGAAAAAATATTTAAGAAGTTCTAAATAGTAGGCTGAGAACTGTTTTAATTAATTTCAGTACTAAATATAATAGTAGTAAAAATAGAACTTCTTGCCAAATAGTGAAAAACTTACTTTATGCGAATTGCCTGATTCAAACATTCCAAAAAGTGGTCTGAATATGAAAATCAGTTAGGGAATGTTCAAATAGAAACTAAAATTTTCTAGCCCTTATAATTTAAAATTGATGTGATATATTTAAATTTTGGAAATTCGCTGATTTCAGGAAATATCTTATTTAAAAGCCATAAAATTAAAAAAGATTATCTCGGTAAATTTTTATGCAAGAAAGAAGTTAAAAAAACGAAAATCTGCAAAATTACATCAGCTACGCATAATTTTAAAGTAATTTGTCAAAAATTTTTTATTTTTTATATCTTTTAATCCCCGTTGAGTGGTGGACTTATTAAAAAAGATAGTACAGTTTAATTAACAACTGTGCCAAGTTTCAAGTCCGCAGCAATTTTTTCCTTTTAGATATCTAATTTTACTGTACTATTCATGAGAAATTCAATTTCAGTACTTTTATATACTTATCGGATGCGTCTTTACAAATATAATGTTTTCGTTTTATGAGAGTTGATCCCTCATATCTGTAGAATTTTGCAAAAAACGTTAGAAATGAAACATTAAATTTTTTAGGTTTTTTGTTTTTTTTTTTTCTATCACGTCAACACTCCGAGCTGTCCTTACTTTATATGTAGTGCAGAAAACAATGTTTTAGATCATTTGGCGCACTTCAATGAGAAATAGTGTACTTCTTTTTCCAATTGCATAAAATAGCCACGATCTTCCTCATTGGATTTCACCTCCTCAATTTTCCAATTGTATCTTTACTTTCCAAGTTATAATTTATTGTACATAGTAGAAGGTATCAAAGGACTAAATTGAATTTGTATGGAGTTGAGTTATCTTTATTTCAATGGATAATTCGAGAAGTAATGGTGCAACTGGAAAGGTTAGAAACAGAAATTCCATGAGAAAGATAATAATTGTATAAGATTTTTTATTTTTTTTTTTTTGTGGTAGAAACAGTATAAACCAACCAAGTTGATCAACTTAAATTTTTCTTTTGTGGAGTAAATTAAAAACATTGTCTTATATATTTTTTTTTTAAATTGATTCAAAATTTTAATGAAATTAAGTTTTTATAAAAATGTTTACAGTTTTGAATAAACAAATGGAAATTATTGCAATTTCTCATATCGATAGAAACTAAATTTTTTACAAAATTGTTCTCTGAAAACTGCACAATGTTTCCATGAAAAAAAATTTTAGAAGGTTTCAAAACCAAAAAAAAGTTATGCGTACTTTAGTGCCACAACATATGGAAACATTGTGCAGATTTCAGAAAACAATTCTGTGTAAAATTTGTGTTTCGCAATCTGTAAATCGCAATTTAAAAAGAGACGTGCACACATGTAAATTCATTTGCTTATATAATTCTTTAAAAAATTTAAATTTACAAAAAAAAAAAAAACTAATAAACCTGATCAAAAACTCTTTTACTTGACTCATAAATGAATTTCACTATTTACTGTAGATGAAATATAACTTCTAATATGACACAAAATTACGATTTTTGCAAGTGATGTTATCTTTTCTACACACTTTTGCCCACTGTGCAACGTTTATAAAAAACGCACAAACCTCGTGGCTTTATTTCTCAGACATTAAGTTGGCAGTTGGTCGGGGTCTACTTGGAACCTCACTGTCAGTTTGATAAAAGTGGGAAACTTATTTAACACAAGCACACATATACGTATAATATTCAAAGCGACTACAAAGAAATGAAAATGAAAATGGGAAAAAAGCTCAAGGTCAGTAGCGTGGGTAAAAAAAAATACAAAATTCACGGCCGGCGTATGACGAACTTCTTTGTTTCCATGTAGTATTTTTTTTTTTTTTTTGTTAGATTTTTTTGTGTACAAATAATAAAATTAAAAAAAAAGGAAAAAAACAAAATGATCAAAACGATTAGAAGTCAGAGATATGTAGAAAAGAGTACTAAAGGAATGAATAAACAATGAAACTTATATCTCAGTTTAAAACGCAGTTTTGTTTTGGGTTCCTAACGGCGACAGGAAACCTAACTCTTTCAGTTAGAATTGGGCAGCAGAAGGCACCCGGATGAATCGAACAAAAGTAGTCATGCGAAATCAGTAGCCATTAATGGTGGTGGCATCGTCTTAATGAAAATAGATATGTTGTACATAATATAATTTCTAGGGTTACCCAAACAAATAATAATTTCAGAATATGCGTAATATAATACTTATATGGACATACATACATATACGTGTAACTACTCCAAAGCAAAATTTTTGGAACTGAAAAAATAAAAAGTAGGAATGCTTAATGCTGCAAATGTATTTATCCGCAGTGTCCATTAAACATTTTTCACTGGCGGTATACATGCACATATAACATACAGCCTTAGTCAAAAGTATAAGGCACCCAAAAAAGTGCATACATCATGCTTTTCTAATTGAGAAATGAATAGATGCCGGGTTCAGTAATCATTACACAAAACAATAAGCGGCATTTCTTTAAGATCATAAAACAAATGGTGACCAAAAACCAAAGGCTCAGTTTTTTCGGCTTTTTATTGGTCAATTTTTTTTAATTTTTTTGATACTTCAAGGAGTAAAAAAGCTTTTATTTCTGTTTTAGCCAAAAATTTGACAACTAATCGATTTTACAATGCCAAAAATAAGTGATAAAAGTTATAAAATCAGTAGTAAAGTGTGGAGTGCTTTACACTTTTGGCCAATTTACTATAGATTTCCTAACTCTTATCGCTTATTTTGGCATTGTAAAATCAACGACGTAAATTTTTGACTAAAATAGAAAAAACATTGACCAATAAAAAGGCGAAAAAACCGAGCCTTTTGTTAAAGGTCTTTTATGAACTTAAAAAAAAGCCGCTTATTGTTTTATGCAATGGTTAATGAACCTGGCATCCCAATTATAAAAACATGCATTATGCATTTTTTGGGGTGCTTTATACTGGAGAAGGCTGCACATACTTAATTCAAATAATACTATAGTAAGAAATCAAAATTTAGAAACTTTAAATAACTTAAAATATTTTATGCATAATTTTATATAAACACACGTTGTTTTGGCCCGCAATTGTTGGAAAATTTTAAGTAGACATAATATGCATCCGTAAAGGTCGATTCTTCTAAAAATCTTACTTTTTGCCCTATACGCGTCGTTCGATCCCTCTCAAAATTTGAATGCATAATTTATTTTCGATGATAAATCGAGCACTTCTCATGATGATCTTTGAACAAAATGTACAGGTAGATGTGATCCAGTCTAAAAAGCATTCGTTTGATTAAAGATAATCGTTTTTTATATCTTTGTTGACACATCGTACGATCTCTCTGAAAATGTGCATTAATAAGTTAAATATGTAGCATTCGATAGGCAAAATCACACTGTTTTTAGAAACAAGAGTCATATGGACACCTAGGAATTTATTTTACAGTCAAAAAAATTATATTTCTCAAATTGTTTTTCCTTCTTATTTTATAATTTGGGTGTGGAATTGGGTTTTAAAACTCGCCCATATATGTCGATTCACCCTAATAAACATATTGACAAAAAAAAAAAAACTAGTAAAGGTGTTACCTTTGGCCTGGCCAAACATTAAATACCCTACACTGCAGTATTTTGAAACTTTTGCTTATATGGGAGGTGTCACGCCCTTTGATCCGAATTTGCCAAGTTTTTTGCCAGAGCTTGTTCTTACTGTTCTTAGTGTTTCAGTAAAAATTTGGTTGGATTATCTCAAATAACGTTTTCAGTACAGCATTTGAAATTTTTGCTTGTATGGAAGGTGCCACGCCTTCTTGTCCAAATTCACCTAGCTTTTGCTCAGAGCTTGGGCTTATCGTCCCTAGTATTTATGAGTGTGAAATCGGACAAGAGGGCGTGACACCTCCCATACAAGATAAATTTTCAAAATACTGCAGTGTAGGGTATTTAATGTTTGGCCAGGCCGAAGGTTACACCCATACTAGTTTTCTATCAAGTTCGTGATCGGAACGATCCTTGATTTAAAAAAGCTGTGCTATTTACAGACATACAGGAGTAGGATAGTTCTCTTTTGTTAAAGGTACCGGATAGCCATGATCTTCCTTACTAATTCTTATCGGTCAACTTTTCAAATTGGATAATTACTTTCCGAGATATGATCCCTATGCTCCTAGGAGGAGCATAGGGCCAATATGAAACATCTCCATTCGTCGCGATCCCTTGCGATGACTTTGATCTCTTGCCACAACTTTTCCGATTCTTGGATTTCCTTTACCAGCAACCTTTTCCACTTGCTTTTGGGTCTACCACGTCCTCTACTGCCTTGTGGATTCCACTCAAGAGCCTGGCGACAAACTTCGCTGTGGGTGTTTTCGGAGAGTGTGACCAATCCATCTCCATTTGCGCAGCTTGACCTTGTTTGCTATATGTAGTCTTCTGATTGCATTTTTGATGTAGCTGTGCATTTGATATAGTGCGAGGCCACCAAACCTTAAGTATACGCCTTAAGCATTTGTTGACGAATACTTGCAGCTTGTTCGTTAGTTGTTCGGTAACAAGCCATGTTTCGCACCCATATAACAATACCGATTTCACATTCAAATCAAAAATGCGCACTCTCGTTTTGGTGGATATAACGGAAGAAGACCATATTTTGTTCAGTTGAGCAAACGCGCCTTTTGCTATTCTTGAGTTGATATCCTCTTTTGCTCCACCATCCATGGTGATAATGCTGCCTAAGTACGTGAAGCTATCGACGTTTTCAATGTCATCACTGCCAGCTCTAAACGTGATGTAATTGTTTGCGTTTAACTTCATGCTTTTAGTCTTGGATACATTGATTTTTAGGCCGGCCTTTTGTGATTCCAAGACAAGGCCTTCAATTTTGCTTTGCATATCTGAATGCTTAGACGATAAGAGGCAAATGTCGTCAGCGTAGTCGAGATCTTCCAGATGTTCGGCAAAGTTCCATTGGATACCCCTTTTGGCCTTATTAAGGGCTTTATAAAGGATATCATCAAGAACGATAAGGAAGAGTGATGGTGATAGTAGACACCCCTGCCGTACGCCTGAGTTAGTGGTGAATGACGGTGACAACAACCCGTTGTGTAACACACTGCATTTAAAGCCTTCATATTGTGCACGTACTAAGTTTATGGCCTTTGCGGCAATACCTCTTTGTTGCAGTGAAACCCAGATGTTTTCTCGGGAGACACTGTCGAAGGCATTGCTATAGTCTACGAAGACAAGTTGAAGTGCAGCACGCCACTCGCATGATTGTTCGACAATTATTCTGAGGGTGTTGATTTGATCCACGCATGATCGGTTTCGCCGGAATCCTGCTTGCTGCTTTCGAATGGCCGAATCAAGTTTTTCGTTTATCCAGTTCAGAAGCACTTTCGTCAATACTTTAGATAGCTTTCACTATTTCATCGATTGTAGGCGAGTCACTGCGGCAGTTGTAGTTGGTGATTCTGGTTGTGGGGATGTGGTAGACATGGGATTAAGCATATCACAAAAATACTCTTTCCATATCTTTAGTTGGTCGTCCGCGGATGTTAAGAGATTTCCATTTTTGTCTTTGGTAGGGCGGCTCCATTGGTGTTTTCTGCCAGATAATCTGCGGGTGATATCGTAAAGCTGCCTGAGATTTTGAGCATTTGCAGCGCTTTCGGCTTCGCTCGCGAGGTCGTTATACATTCTTCTTTTGTCTTGCGACGTTCTTTTGCGCTCTAATTTTAACGTCGTCTCTCATTTTTTTCGCGCTTTTTTTTAACAAGACCCCACGTTTCCTCGCTTATTCAGTCCTACTTGTTCGAGGGTTGAAAACCAAGTATTTTTTCACTGGAGTTTAAGAACGCAGTCTTAGCTGTCCTCCACGATGTTTCAATACTTCCACCACAATCGAACGGAACTGCTTTAAGTTCTTCTACGAAAGATCTGCGTATCTCGTTGATCTTAAGCTTAAGCACGTCGAATTTTTTTGCTACAGATTGTTCGCTGGGACGTAGGCTGTAGAATCTCTTTCATCTATCATCTTTGGTTTCTGTCTGTGCCAACTCGGTGGGCGCGTATGCTTGGAAGACGGTAATATTTCTTGCGGGGGTTCAAAATCTGCACCAAATGAGCCTTTCGTTTACAGGTTTCCATTCCATAACTGCCCTTACTGCAGTTTTACTTAACAAAAATCCAACTCCATCCCTGTGTATGTTATTTTGCGCTCTAGCGGAGTATAGAAATTTTTCGCCGTCAGGAAGTACATATTCGCCGGCACCGTTCCATCTACACTCGCTTAATCCCAATATCTCAAGGTTGAATTTGTGGAGTTCTCTTACGGCTTGGTGTATTTTGCATGGCTCATTAAGAGTTCGGACATTCCAAAAGCCGATGCGTGTTCGAGTTTTCATCGAACGGATTTTAAAATTTTGACGAACCATATTGGTTCCAGTTATAGGAGAATCATTCCTAACTATGCATGTTTCTTGCATCTCCAAATCCGATGTGCACACTCTGGTGGGTACCACTTGGAGAGTTGTTTTCCATCGTTTTTCGATCCATGCTTCATTAGTATAATCTTCTCTGCAACGCCCCACGCAGTAAGTTATAAGCTTAAAGCTAGATCCGGCAAGCGCTGCAACTATAGTGGCCAAATTCACTTTCAATTTCAGCCGCCCAATCTGGAACAGACGCTGACCTGGGAGCCACCCACTTTGGGTCAGACGCTTCAGGATTTGGACAAGATGCTTATTTTAAGGCGGCATTGACTCGCCTTGTCAGTGCCAGTTACGGGCCTTGTGGGTTTTTCTTTAGAGGCGCAACGCTGTCCAACGCTACACCCTTCCACACCCTGGCTGGTCACCCGCTTTTAGTCGCCTTTTACGACATGCATATTCTGACCACTTAACCGTAGATAGAGTATAAGGTATAAGATAAGGTATTGTATTGTGTTTGTATTTATTTTTTATATATTTTATTTACAGCCATACAGGAGTAGGGTAGTTCACTTTTGTCAAGGGTACCGGATAGCCATGATCTTCCTTACTAATTCTTATCTGTCAACTTTTCAAATTGGAGCACTACTTTCCGAGATATGATCCATTGATAAGGTATTGTATTGTATTTGTATTGTATTTATATTTTATATATTTGAATATATAAATTAGTTCAATAACAAAAATTTTCTTTTCTAGCACAAAGAGTTTTTTTAAAAAAGAGTAATGTACTTAGATACTTAAAAAAATAAAATTATATAATATGTATGTATTTCTAAATATATTTATGTAAAAAATATAAAGAGAGCAAGGGAAGATATAAAACAGAAAGAAGAAAGGAAAAGTGAAGAAAAGATAGCATGAAACAAAAGTAGAGAAATTGTTTCTTAAGTATTTAATTATTTAGAAGAGTAATGGCTAAAAATGGATTGCCCAAATTTTCTTGATCCAGAAATATACTTTAAACGACTAGGCAATGAATTCTAGAGTCTCATAACATTGGCGAAAAAAAGCCAAAGGTTACAGCCTTACTAGTTGTAATTTTATTGATGTTTGACATAAACACATTGAACAGGAAGCTCAAATCAACAATTTCACCTGATCCATGATTGCTTGGTAGCAAATGATGTAAATTATTACTGTTCCGAAAAACAATTAAAATTAAAAAAATTTTTTATTCTCAACCATTTCAGATCAGTGGCGGATCCAGCATTGTCAAGAGGGGGGGTCGGTTGACTACATTTCTAGATAATAACAGAATGTTTTTATAATCTTTACATATAATTTTTAAAAAAATGTAATCACTTGGCTTGAGAAGGGGGGCCGATCGGCCCCATCGCTCCCCATTGGATCCGCCACTGTTTCAGATGTATATATGCGTCACTATTTAGCTTCCCAACTAAAATTTTTTAATTTCCGATCTTTATTGCGAATTTATTATCGTATTTGAATATAAGAATTATTCTTTCAACTATTAAACTGCGTCAAACTTAAAAAAGAAAGCAGATAAGTATTTGATAATTTCATCATTAGTAACAGTGGCGCAGATTGGGGGTTTTTCAAAAGGATCAATCACCTCCATGAGTAGTATGTTTTAAAGTAGTGGTAATGGTCTGTTTCGGATTTACTTATATATTTGCTAAATTTATATTTAAGCAGAGAATAATTTTTGGCAGTTGAACAACATAAGGGTAAATTGAACAATTTATTTCCCTTTATTTTTTTTTTTCCAGTTCTCAAATGGTTTATGTAAAGTTAATAGTAAATAAATATGGCTCCAAAGAGAGAAATTTATGAGTTTAATCTGTCGACGAATGTGGAAAAGTTTAAGAAAGCGTAAAATAAGACAAAACTTATGAGTTATGGTAAATGTTGCGCCACAAATTTTGTACTCAATGATACATAGGGGGTCATGATCAAAACAATCATGCAACCTCAAAAAACGATTGTAAATAGCATACAAGCCTTTTAAATGGTTTATTTTTTAACTCGGTGTTAAAGTGAAAGATCTACTTTTTAAGCTTTTACAATAGCAAAAATTAAGATTTCTGTAGGGTTTGAGAAACCGTCAAAAAATATTGATTTATTTTGTTTGTTCGAAAAAAAAAAAATAAGCTGTTATGCGCCAATTTTTTTTCCAGTCTATAATTTCATGTGTATTAATTTTGTTATTAGAAAGGCAAATCTGACATCAGAAATTTTTTTTTTTTTAATCGGGTCCCCTTTTTCGGACCGAAATTGCGACTCCTGCACAGCTAGTTAGGTTATGTTATGTTAGATCCGGGAGATGAACATGTTGTCATCATTAACTTAGGCCTCGAGAAAGGGCCCATTGTATACCCGATACTAAAAGCTTTAGCAGAGAAAGTCTAAGAGAACCACTTGGATGTACATATATACTTTCATATGGATTTAAGACAAAGCTCAGACAGTGCGTCAAGCGATTCCAAATTGAAATGACCAAAATTCTTTTTACGTCTAAGCGCAAGCGCTGGACATTCACAAAAGAAATGAAAGACTGTTTCTTCCATATCAGGGTCTTTACAACTTCTACAAAGGTTGCCAATGTTTGAGAAACCTAAACGAGATGCATGGATTCCCATGGCACAATGTCCAGTAATAGCACCGATTAAGATCCGTACATTATGTTTCTCCATTGCTATTAAAAACTTAGTACTGCGCAGCTAGTACTTTGTACTTTTGTTCAGAAATGCGAGGGTTTATTTTACATTTTACATCAAATGATTGTATTTCTTGAGTGCAAATTGACATTTTGGTCTATTTTTTTAGGGCCATGCACACGGGGGAGGTTTGGGGGTTCAAACCCTTTCACAGGAAGATCTTTTACCCATATATAACGGGTCAAGTTTAGTGTTTGGTATTCAGTTCCTTTGTTTTTTTATATGAAAAACCACCCGGAGCAAAACCTGTGCACGGTCCTGCTGCTTTTTGCCTGATCTTTTGAGAAATAAGCTTCAATGGCTTTTTTGATCGTTGCGGAGATCATTTAGATATAGAATCACAATTATAAAGGGTTAGGGTCTAGTCGCCAAAAATCACCACGGCCAATAAGGTTGTGCAATGCTTAATAAAACTTAGTTTAAAGTCAATCCATTGGCGCATTGATGTATGTCCCTTGGGGATAATGCGCCCACCTCACAAGTAGAATATAAAATTCACGAAGTCTTGCTGCTGCTTTTTTTCGTTACAGATAGTTAGATAAATGTTTGCTAAATGGGCAGCACCCTGTTAGATATTTTGTAATAGTTGTAGTACGTTTTCTATTCAGCATAAGTAACTGTTTAGTTCCTTGTTTGTAAACTTTTTGGCATGAATGAATAAGTTTGTCTGTGGCCCACGGTGTCGCCTCAGCCCCTCCAACTTTTCTGTTCATGTAATTGTAAAGGTTAAACATTATAAAAATCCAAGGTTCGCCACAGAATGGAGTAGGTCTAAGGACTTCCGTGCAAAATTGCTAAGACCGGCTGTCGCTTCGTTTCGGCCTCGAAATACAACTTTATTCATTCATTGCTGAATGACTAATTCACCAGAGTGGGTGATGTCTTCTCTGACTCTAAAGTATGTCATTCTGGGGTCCCCCAAGGCTCTGTACTAGGCTCACTTTTGTTTAGCATATTTATCAACGACATTTTTTCAATATGTAACAATAATAAAATTCACGCCTTTGCTGATGATGTACAAATATATTTTTCCCGCCAAATCGGACTTATTGATGACTTGTGTTATCGAGTTAATGAGGATTTAGCTGCAGTTAACAGATGGGCCATAGAAAATAAATTTCGTTGAAATCCTATCAAATCGCACGTTTTACCAATTTCCCGTAAAATTCCTTATCTCAACGATATTCCTCCTCTTTTATCTTACATGCTGTTGTTGGTAAAATCTACTCGACTCTTCGATGCCTTCGTTTGTCTACTGATTTTACTCCAGTTGAAACTAAGCGCAGACTTGTTTTGTGTCTCTAACTTAGTTCCTTTGATTACATACTTTGATGTGGTTAACAGTAAATTGGACTCGAAATCATTTCACAAATTACAAGTTGCGTTCAATAATGCCACCCGATATGTTAACTCAATACGCAGATATGATCATATCTCTTCGTGGAAAGAAAAGATCCTTGGGTGCTCGCTTGAAAATTATCTCTTGGTGAGAAACTGTGGTTTTCCTTTATAAACTGATGAACTCTAAGGCTCCGCATTATCTTTTTGAAAAATTACAATTTAGCGTATCCAATAGATACCATAACTTAATCATTCCACAATTTAATTACTACAATTCTACTAGACTTTTTTTCATCCACGCTATAAGAATTTGGAACTCACTGCCTAATAATCTGAAGAAAGTTAGGATACTGAACAGTTTTAAGCATTTGGTAATTTTTCAACGATAAACGTTACTAAATTTATTTGAAAAACTAATCTATCATGAAGAAAATTTTAGGTGTAGGTGCACATGTACGCCATCAAACGAGTTCAACAAATTTGTCTCGTTGATTAAGCTAATCACTTTTTCAAAAAAATTTCTACAATTTTACAAAGACAACACTTTTTTCTACTCACCAATAATATTTTCGGCTAAATAAAATCAATATTTAAGTTTTATTTCATTAATTGAAAAATTAGCTTGAAATGATATAATTTATTTCACCCAAGTAAGAAAACTTATTTTTTCGTTGGAAAAAAAATTTTGTACGAGTTATGACGTTAAAAGTAAAGTACGCATTAAGGCGAACTGGAACATACAGGGTTAAGAAAATACCTCCGGAAGCTAGAGTTCATATTAAATACTCTATAAATATATTGATAGTAATTATGCTTAAAGATATCAAAAGTATTATGTATTTGCACTTACCAGACCGTTGAGTTCCTTAATTTTGTTTTTCTACTTTTAATCCTTATATTTTTTTTTTTTAAATTTTTTGATTCACAGTGCATTAAAATTGCATCAACATTTTAATTTTAAAGTTGTTTCAAAAACTAAGCCAAATGTGAGTATTTTTTGGCGCATTATTTTCACAATTTTTTATTTCTAATTTTTTTTCAATCTTTAAAACATATGGATATTATTGTGGTTTATAACATAACACGTATATTTTTCACATTTTAAACATTTTTTTTATTACTCTTCACCGATTGCGGAACTTTTTTTGTAATTTTTATTTAAATCAATATATGATATACAAGTGTATTATACTATATATGTGTATGTATTTTTCAGAAATTGTTGTTTACTTATTTACTTAAATGCTGTATACAATTCGAATTTTAGTTATTTTATTTAACTTAATTTGGGGCACAGTAGAACAAACTGCCTATCTATGTATTATTTTTTCTTTGATTAAATCATTTTACTCAACACAGTTTCAATTTAATCGATAAGAAATTTATTTGCCATAACTCGTTAATTTTTTCATTTATTTATTTTTTTTTTTTTTTTCTTTATTTGTATTCCATTAATTTTTCACTCGATCGAACAACTGTCGTACAATTACTCGCATCGCTCGATCGGTTGTTATTTTTGTTTTGTATAATAACAAATATTTTTTGGTTTTACATTTTCATATCGCTTCCTTATTTCATCCGACAGGTTGTCCGCAGACCAAGAGCTCTCGAGTAAAACTGTTTTTTTGTAGAAAACCTTGTAATACCTGAAGCAGAGCCGTTTCGCATCGTTAGCTTCGTTAGCCATGATCGTGAGCCAGCATTGCAAGCAGAATGTTGATTGCTATTAGCGATCATGTGAGTTGGCTTTTTGAGTCAAACTCAATGCAACAAGGCGACTTTGCTCAATTTGAACATTTCGGCGACGCTCGCTCTTCTTGACAGTGGCACTTCTAGCTTAGAAGTTACCACTTTAATTTCAAGCAAGGAAGAAATATAAGAGGGGATAAAAATCTATGAAAAAAATGACTTAAAATATAACACAAAATGAGATATCTTTAATTCGTTTATTTCGCTTGCTTCAATAAATATTAGTCTATGAAATTATCTAACAGACTAATTTAACAATTCATAAGAAAAGCTTATAAAAAATAAAATATAATCTTAAGATAAACAAGTTATTAACAGTAAATGTTTATTTAAAAATATAAAAGAGTATGCTATGAGTATATAATAGATAACAATTTTTTAAATTCACTTTTTGGAATAGAAAAATCGATTACATGATTTGAACAGAGATTATTAAATTCAGTTAGAGCCCTTACAATGGGACCATAGTTCGAAAAACAGCTAAAGAGAATAAATTGCTGTGGCGTAGAAATCTAGAAGGAACTTTGAAATGTATTCGCTCTAGTAAATAGGAGCAGTCAATTTGACCTCTAATAATAACAAATACAAACATTAATGAATTCTCCTTGAATGAAGAGACTGAAGGCCTATTAATAAACATCGAGAATTATAAGATGGCATAGGTTCTGAAAAGATAATACTATTAAGAGCAAATTAAAGAAACTTTTTCTGGACTCTTTCGAGCCTATTGCAGTGCACTGAAAACGATGAATACCAGATTACGGACGCATATTCTAATTTTGACCGAACATAAGCAGTATATACAATTTTTCGCGTGTACGGATCATTAAAATCAGTGCTATTTCGCCTAACGAAAGCCAGCAAAGAGTAGCATTTAGGGACTATGAAATTAATATGACTCACAAAAATAAATTTTGAATCAAATAAAACACCCAAGTCCGAAATTTCATTAACTGATTTGACAGTTGAAGTACCTAAGTAATAAGACGAAGCTAACGGTAGGACCTCTTTAGAAAAGTTACATGGCAGCACTTTGAAATATTTAAAAACAGTTTGTTTAGTGTGCACCAGACAAATAAATTATTTAAATCATTTTGTAGTGCAATCATATCAATTGTGTTATCTATTTTGAGGAATAGCTTTGATTCATCGGTTTTCTAGATTAGATTTTATCCAATCTAAAAATTTGGAATGAAAACCAAGCTTGGCCAACTTAGCAAGAAGAATCTTATGAACAACCTTATCAAACGCTTTCGAAAAGTCAGTGTAAATCGTGTCTACCTGTAAACTATTAGAGAATGCAGAGATGCAATTATCAGAAAAACATCTCAAACAGTTTTGAGACAGTGGTTAACTTAGAAATAGGCCTATAGTTAGACACATCGTTCTTATTACCACTTGTAAATATGGAACTTATAGCGGCAATTTTCCAATCGTTTATAAATACACCCATAAAAAGTGATTTATTTAATAGGATGTGCAACGGTTCCGCAATTGTTTCTGCACAATTTTTAAGCAGGAAAGGACATAAACCATCAATGTCAGATTTTTGAGAATTTTGTAGATCACAAATTCCAGAATTAATATCTTGTAATGTTAAATGAAGAGATCCAAAGTCAATTAAAGAATTTACTTGCTGTAAAACTTCAGGATTCAAAATTTGATTTAAAAAACTGAGCAAAAAGATTTACTGAATCATTTACTGAATGAAATGTTACACCATTGAAAGACATACTCGAAGGTATAGAAGAACAAGACTTTTTTGAGCTTATGAAGTTTCAAAATGATTTCGGTTTGCACTTAATATTTTTTTCAAAACGCAGCATGCATTGCTTTTACAAAAATTTATTTAGAAAACTAAATTCCCTCATGTAATGGAGATATTTTATCTTATAGCAACCATTATTCGACAATCTGTACGATGTATAAAATTTATTTCAAGGAATGATAGCCTTAACGATCTAATTCGAAGGATTCAAAAATTCAATAAAAACAATCATTGAAAGAAATTAATTGCATTATTTACTGTAAGTGTACTAAGGGGTATCCCATAATTCACGCAAGATTTGATTTTTTTTTTTTTTGAAACATATAGTCCATAATTATAATAGGGCTATGTACGGAATAACACATCAGGCAGACGACCTCCATGGCTTAGCTGGCGTATACGCATTTTTTTTTTCATATTTTCAATGACCATTTTGCATAAATGTGACTGCATTTCATTGATCTTCTCTTTCGATGCATTCTTACTAACTTTTTAACTAATAGATGTCAAACTGTGTTTTGATTAGCAATAATTTATAGCGTGGCGGCAAATTTAAATCCTGCGTGAATTATCGGACACCTTTTATATCTTCAAATCGAATTAATGAATTTTTTACTTTGAATCAAGAACATCTCAGAGCCCAGATATGATAGGAAAAATCCAAATTTATAAAAAGGAGGACCCAAGCTCATATAAATTTTTTTGTTTTTGTTACGGTGAAGAAAGTTCGCTTCTAAAAGCAAACCTTCAGTCTCTTCGTTTACTCCAAGTTTTTGCAAGTTTTTACCTATGTTTTATGCGTAAACGATAACTTTTCAGGTAAAAACCTGTAAAAACTTGGAGTAAACGAACAGATTGAAGGTTTGCATAAAGCGTAGGTAAACGAGAGCTTTTCGGGTAAAAAAACCTGTAAAAACTTGGAGTAAACGAACACACTGCTTTAGTTTTTTTTTTTTTAAACTTCAAAACGGCAGGGATCCGGATACTTTCCCAACAGAAAATTTCGATGCGCATCCCCAAGATGCAATAGCGATGCGCTTCCTTCTCGCATCTAAAGAGCTGATTTGTATGCGCATTAGGGTGTCCCTTATTTGGGAAAAGTCAACATTTTATGTCGCGCTCCCCCAGAATCGAAAGACTTTGAGAAAAAAATGAGATCCCCCAATGGACAGGTTTTTTAAAACGAATTAACCTGTGTCACGAAGACATTCAAATTTATATGAAAATTAACATAGATTTTATATACTTCTTGCTTTAACTTGCTGGGAATCGCGTTGCCTGAAATATTTTTCGCTATCAAATGTGTATCTTATTGTTTTTCGGGTCGCTGAACACGATACAAGTGTCAAAATTAAATTTTGACAGCTGTCAACGGCTACAGAGCTGTCAAAACTCACAAAACTTCAAAACTAAAGAGTTTTGAGTACCGTGTTCAGCGACCCAAAAAACAATAAGATACACATTTGATGGCGAAAAATATTTCAGGCAACGCGATTCCCAGCAAGTTAAAACAAGAAGTATATAAAATCTATGTTAATTTTCATATAAATTTGAATGTCTTCGTGACACAGGTTAATTCGTTTAAAAAAACCTGTCCTTTGGGGGATCTCATTTTTTTCTCAAAGTCTTTCGATTCTGGGGGAGCGCGACATATAATTTTGACTTTTCCCAAATAAGAGACACCCTAATGCGCATATTTTCTGCGCTATAGGTAGGCAATAGGCAGCGCTTCCTTCTCGCATCTAAAGAGCTGATTTTGATGCGCATATTTTCTGCGCTATAGGTAGGCAATAATAAGCAGCTTTATTTTATTTGTTTGTTTTTTTTTTTTTTCAAATATTTTTTATTGTTATCCAAAAAGTACCCAAAGAGCATTTCTGGTAGCGAGAACAAAGCGCATCCAAAGAGCATTTCTGGTAGCGAGAGCGATTCGCATCCAAAGAGCATTTCTGAATGCGAGAGCGATGCGCATCCAAAGAGCATTTCTGGATGCGAGAGCGATGCGCATCCAAAGAGCATTTCTGGTAGCGGGAACGAAGCGCTTTTGGTCACAAATTTACGCACAAAACAAAATAAGTCAATAAGTCGGCTCCGTAAGAGCGCAAGAATGGAGCAGTGGTCTAGCGACTGACACTGCGAGCGTGGTAGCAACCGTGAGGTCCTCGGTTCAACTCCGGCCCAGACCAAACACAAAAGTTTTTCAACTTACAATTTTTCAATTATAATTCAATTCAATTTTATTCAATATTCTCTTTTTAACAGGGTAAATAAATATCTTATAACCTCGGTTACTTGATTAACAATAAAATAGTAGCGACATTTGTATTTTTTTTTTTAAAATAGTGATAAATGTCACATCTTAATAATAACATTACGATTATTAATTTAATGTGAGGTGGACATTAATTAAATTGAGCAAAAAAAAATAAAAAATTATCAAAACAGAAAAAACAAAAAAAATATAAGCAAAGTTTTTTAATTAATTTAGTAAAATAAAAATAATTATAGTTACATCAAAATGTGGCGAAAGACGTAAAATTTCGATTAAAAATTAATTTTTTAAATATTTTTATTGTTATCCGAAAAGCATCCAAAGAGCATTTCTGAATGCGAGAGCGATATGCATCCAAACAGCATTTCTGGATGCGAGAGCGATGCGCATCCAAAGAGCATTTCTGGTAGCGAGAACGAAGCGCTTGCTTCCAATGACATGCCAATGTTAATTTCAGCGCTTTTGGATACGAGAGAGATGCGCTCATAATTTATTACCTATATACAATATATTCTCTTTTATTTTTGACAGTCCAACTTGCACACTTGCATGGTGTCCCTTAGGCCGTTTGAGATTGGAACGGAAAAAGTAATATTTCTACTCAATGGTAAGACATAGAAATATCATTGTCACGTCATTTGATGCTGCATGCATTGTAAAAATTTATCTTAATCAAAAAACTAATGAAACTTTTTTGGAAAATCCAGCACATTGAGAAAACTGAAAAGCGGACCAAGGTACACACATCTCCCCTAAGCGTTATATATTTTTCAGAAATCGCATTTTGTTTTCGTAAAATAAAAAAGGTTGAAAAGGGATTTTGAAGAAAAATTCGACTTTTATATTGGTGTACAACTTAAAAACCGGAATTTTTTAGCGAAATTTGATGCTTTATTGTGAAAAAATGTTACAATATATTTTATTCAAAGTATTGTCCATTGGAAGCTACAACATTTCCCCATCTTTCAATCAATTTATGAATCTACACATTTTTCGATATCTTGAACTTAAGTGAAGCGTATTCCTGATAGGGCATTCTGCATCGATCGGAACAAATGGTAGTCTGATGGTGCAAGGTCTGGGCTATAAAGCGGGTGAGGCAAAATTTCCCATCCGTTGTTTTCCGTTGTATTCCAGGTAATTTTTGACTGGGGCAGCAATATGTGGCCGAGCGTTGTCATGATGAAAAATTATTGCTTCGTGTCTGGTCGCATTTTCCGGGCGTTTTTCGATGATGGCACGCTTCAAACGAATTAATTGTGTTCGATAGAGGTCACCTGTGAGCATTACAGAGCATTACCTTGGCACCATGGATATTTGCCTTTGGCTGGGAAGGTCCTGGTTGTCCGGGCTTCATATATGAATGTTGCGTTTCGGGTTGTCGTAATGGATCCATTTTTCATCCCCAGTCACGATCCGATGCAAAAATGACTTTTGGCAGCAGTTTTCTTTGCAAAAAAATGACTCAACAGAACCTCCCGCAAATGCTGTCTTTTTCTCCAATTTTCGAAGTTATTCATCGTGAAAAATAATAATGATGCACACAAGATAAAATTATTTTGTTGACTGATTTTGACAGCTGTCAAATGTACCTTCAAAATGACATATGTATATATAAAGTTCGAGCTTTCACGATATTTGTTAGTACGGCACGGTGTGCCTTAACCCGTTCTAAATCGGACGTCGTAGCACATCAAATTTTTTTCCAGATTCTGTTTACTTATCGATCAAATGATGTATAAAAAAATTTTCACTCGTGACTCCTCGACTAAATTTTGAGATAATCGCTTTTCCAATTGGGGCATATTCCCATACAAAAAGAAAAAAAAAATTTTTTTAACTACATTAAACAAAAATAAAAATAATCACAATCGATGTGTTTTGCGATGCTTAACGCGAATGCAACCTCAGAATTGCTCTATCGTGTATAGTTTATGAGATATTGTAACCTAAAGACCAAAAAAAGTAGTTTTTTGCCATATTTTGAAGCTATATAACTATGTAACATATCATCTATTCGTCAAATGTGGCTTAAATACTTAAAAGCTTTAATCTTTTCCTTTAAAACCTAATTTAAATTATATTTATATCTTCATGCTTCAAAGAGATATCGTAGACCGAAAAATTGTCAAAACGGGTTTTTTGCACTTTTGTGTCTTTTTAGGTTAGGATATCTTTGAGGAAAAAAAAGATACCAACATAATTTAAATTAAGTTCTAAAGGCAAAGGTTAGGATTTTAAAGTTGTTTACCAGATTTAACGAAATTAAAATTTCTTACACATTTTAAGCATGTTCAACGAACCGACTACTTCTAAATTCAGCCGTTTGACACCCCGAGTGTTGTTACGTGTATGGCATACGGCTGAATTTTGAAATGGTCGGTTCGTTGGACATCTTTAAAATGTGAAAGAAATTTTAATTTCGTTAAATCTGGTAAGCAACTTTAAAGTCCTAATCTTTGCCTTTAAAACTTAGTTTAAATTATGTTGATATCTTTTTTTTCCTCAAAGATATCCTAACCTAAAAAGACACAAAAGTGCAAAAAACCCGCTTTGACAATATTTCGGTCTACGATATCTCTTAGAAGCATGAAGATATAAATATAATTTAAATTAGGTTTTAAAGGAAAAGATTGGGGCTTTCAAGTATTTAACCCACATTTGACAAATAAATGATATGTTACATAGTTATATAGCTTCAAAAAATGGCAAAAAACGACTTTTTTTGGTCTTTAGGTTACAATATCTCATAAACTATACACGATAGAGCAATTCTAAGGTTGCATTCGCGTTAAGCATCGCAAAACACATCGATTGTGATTATTTTAATTTTTGTTTAATGTAGTTAAAAAAAATTTTTTTTTCTTTTTGTATGGGAAAATGCCCCAATTGGAAAAGCGATTATCTCAAAATTTAGTCGAGGAGTCACGAGTGAAATTTTTTTTATACATCATTTGAACGATAGGTAAACAGAATCTGGAAAAAAATTTGATGTGCTACGACGTCCGATTTAGAACGGGTTAAGGCACACCGTGACGGACATCCACCGTCAAATTCCGGTTTTTAAGTTGTACACCTAATACAAAAATTTTAAACTGAACAAATTTTTTTTATTAGAAGTTTAAGAATGCTGGAAACCTATGTGATTTTATTTCCTCTACAAATTTGGTCATGTGATATTTTTCTGTTAGGGGCTTACTGTTCGAGTTATTGAAAAAACAGTTTTTTTTCAGCCTTTTTCAGCTTCGAACTAACCGTAAACCCTCACAAAGTTTTTTCGCTGTTTTTTTATATTTTTGATAGTTTTTTGATATGCTCTCTTTAGAGTTTACATTTATTTTAGCTGAACTGTTGAACTTGGTGGCACACACATATTAAATAATTTGATCATTCATTCTGTTGTTCAATTTCACGTTAAAAAGCCGGTTTATGGAGCTGAGTAACTGAGTGAAATCGCTTAAACTGTGCTGTTCATTGGCGCATTTCTTAACTACAAAACTCTCAATCTTTTATCGAGCACTGTCAAGTTGCTTTTACATTTGCTCAGTGTGCTGGCTGACACTCATAGTTTTATACACACATGCACATGTACTTACAAGTGCGTGTGTATTGGGCAACTCAACAAAGCGCACGCCTACCTGGACGAATATCGCTCGTAAATTACTTCAGCCACACGAAAGTTACTCATTAACGACTGTGGCTCGTGATGTGGTTGGATGGCTCCAAAATAACGGCAATGGATTTGTTAACTTCGAAAGCAACAACAATATACAACAAAGACGTTTTAACATCAACAATAGCAACAAGTTACAATAAATAACACAGTGACACAATTCATAATGTACGAACGCGCAACAGGAGCGGATCAACTTTAATAACTTTTGATCAGTTCAGGGTTCTAAAATGCGCTTTTTTTTCGCAATATTTTGGAAAATTGTCGGAAAATGTTGAAACCATTGAGGTTATTAATAAAAATTTCCATATCCAACCATATTTAGTCATTTAACCCTTTCCGTGCTTTTAAAAAAATATGAAATTTGGCTTAAGGGCTAATTTGATACCGAGAAAAACAAATATGACAAAAAATTCCGGGTAGGTTGGCTTATGTCGGTGGTATGAGGTGTCCAATATATTTGACAATTACCTGCAATGTCCATAGTTTTCGGAATGCACCAAAACTTTTTTTCCAATTCAATCATAATGCAAGAGTTCAGTTTTATTCATTTATTTATATTTATTTTAACATACATTCACAGATACATACATATAAAAGCACATTTATTAGAAAATAATTTGGAATAAAAGCAAAAACATAAAAAATAACATTGAAAAATTAATTTTTTTGGTGAAATTTCTCGAAACAATTTTTATCTCTTTTTATGCAAAGATATACGTTGCATTTTTGACACATAATGAAGCTTTTTTTGGTACAACCAAGTGCCTTGCAATGACTTAAATTTTTTCCTTCGATAAAAGTTGCCTAGTGCATTATTGGATCCTGATGAACATATTCAGTTGGACGAACCTGGTATAATTTCTTCCTTTTCGCAGGTTGTGGCGCCATAACGTTGTTTTCTGAATCACTGCTGTCACTTCTAATATTGTTGCCAGCTGCCGTCATTGTAGATGGTGACTGTATGGATGATTGCAAAGCTCTAGCAGATCCTGTGGATGGTCTACCACGTCGCAGTGGCAGTTTATCTGCTTGTAGTGGCACATGCTCCTGCTGTGCGGTGATCAGTGCACTAGCAACTTGAATTCTAAAATTCATGGAATCGAGAATATCCTTTTTTTATACTCTTGGCAACACAATCTCGGCGGTACTCCATCCATGCAGCTGTTAGTGCTAAGTCAACGAAATGATTACGCGTAAGGTTCACTTTGTTGTTCTAATGTTTATTCGGTAGTATTGAATCATTTGGTCTAATAAATTGACACCGCCCATACATTCGTTGTGGAACTGAACAACTTGAGGTCGTTTGACTTTTTTACCTTTTTTATCTCATCGTTTAGTAGCAGTGTCTTCTTCGCCAATTCAAATGGAGTTAGATCCCAAATTCACAACCTTATTGTCATACCAACGTGTCAAAATTACGCCTCCATCTGCACTAATGCAGTGGCCTGATGTACCTCGACCGCGCTTTTCCAATGTTTTGTCATTTGAGAGCAAAGGTTTTGCAAATCTATTTATGCGTATAGTTCCAGCTGCTTTTATTTTCTTTTGCTTCAGTATTTCGAACAATTGGAATGATGGGAAGTAATTATCGAAATATACTCCATTACTTGCGATTCGTTCAGTAAGATGCAGCACGACGGCTGAACCAAAGCCAATTTCTTTTACAACTTAATCATCTAATGGTGTTGTTGAACCCTGATACACTAGGAAGTCGTATGGCATGCCGCTCGATCCGCACAAAAAAAAATACTTTTTTTATGCCCCAAGGACATGGTTTTCCTTTGATGTATTGCTTTGCGGCGAACTTTCCTTTAAATAGGATGATTTGCTCATCAACGCATAAGTTTTTCTCCAAAAAAGTTCAGACAAACGCTTACGAACTTGCTCATTTACTGGCCGTACTTTGTATAAGCGATCTTTACATTCAGTTAGCCGAGCGTTATTATCCACTACATGCAAATTACTCCGAATTGCAAAGAATCTTCTCATGGTGATGTTCTCGGTGAAAAAAGTAATTCCAATTGACTTATCATATAACATTGGAACCCGAGGAAACTTTAGTACACCCATCATAATTTGGTGCGCAAAAACCACTCTTGTCTCATCTACAATGACTGGTTTGCAGTTCAGAATAAATTTCTGTTGCATATATTGGTTGGTGAAATGACTCGCTTTCACATAAAAATCATCATTAAAATATTTTTCGTACAGTTCGTAACACAGGTTTACAAAAAAACAAAAAAAAAAAATGTCATGGCGTTTTGACCAGACTATGTGTTTCCTAGGGACTTTGTCGTCCTGAATCCGAATCCGGGGTCTGTTTTTTTCCAGAACGTCTGAGAAAAAAGATTTCAAGGTCATATGGGGTTCATGTGCCGTATAGTGATAAATTCGCTAAAATTCTGAAACTAATTTTTTATCATTGAAATCTTAATCCTTAAAAAGAATTTGTGATCAAAAAAGGTATCTCGGACTTAGTTTCAGAGATATAGCCATCGGAAGATCCGGATATATCTTCTATGAAAACCGCTATAAGTTCGGAACCCCTGGATGGATTTGAAAAATATTGGTGCCGTATGAAAGGTATTTTGACAACCTATAAAAATGTTCTGTGCATATTTTCAATTGGATTTATTGTTTCGGAGATAGGACCTTTTTTGAAATTTTGAGAAATTTTTCAATTACAACAACAAATACATCAACAGCATTCCCAATTTTTAGCGGTTTTCAAAGAAGATATATCCAGATCTTCCGATGGCTATATCTCCGAAACTAGGTCCGAGACATCTTTTTTGATCACATATTCTTTTTAAGGACTTAGAACTCAATGATAAAAAATTAGTTTCAGAATTTTAGCGAATTTATCACTAAGCGACACATGAACCCCATTTTGACCTCGATTTGACCTTGAAATCTTTTTTCTCAGACATTCTGGAAAAAGCGGACCCCGGATTCAGATTCAGGACGTCAAAGTCCCTAGGAAACACATAGTCTGGTCAAAATGCCATGACCTTTTTTTTTTTTTTGTAAACCTGTGTAATTATGCCTTTTTAAATTTCTCCTACATGAAATTTTCTCCAGATAAACCATGATTGAAATCATGGACACCCAGAGCTTCAAGTTCTTCAGATGTAATTATACTAGTTTACAAATGATTAAACATTTTTTTCCCATTGAATGCGATTAGTCATTTTATATGTAAAATGGGCTGCTGATTCCGAAAATCGCATTATTTTTTTTTTCTTTCGTGTCGTTTTCGAGATATCGGTCATTTTCGGTTTTTGGACCAAAAACAAAAGATAGGTCGACTTAAATACAAATATCTGAAGAAGCAACGTTTTATGTGTCATATTAAAGGTAATTAAATTACCTATATACGATATTCACATCACTTTTTTGCTGGTTTGTTAGTTTCGGAGGAATAAATTGTTTTCTGAAAAAAAAAAAAATATTTTTTTCCGAAAAATTAAAAAAAAAAGTCAAAATCAACTGCAGATTTATACAAGAAAAAAAATTTAAAAAATCATTTGTTCTACTATTTAAGAAAATCGATGGATAAATGCAAAAGTTGTATACAATTCATTGATAAATTACCAAAATGCGTTTTTGCATATTTTTTTCGTTTTTTTGTAATAAACTGTTCGATAATTTGAAACTTTTTGTAAAACGCATGAGAAAATCAAAAAAATTCTTAAAGTAGGCGTTAAAAAAAAATACCCGTGTCTCGTCGTTTTTCTCCAGCACGTCAGATTTTTTTTTAATCGATTTTTGAAATTTTTTAATCCACTGTACATGAAAAAAACAAAAATAACGCATTCTTGTGTTAAATCGAAGAATTTAGCTATATGATCCTTACATTTGAGGTGTATCATGTGTTCAGTAAACTAATGCAGGATATTACGAGGAATATTTTTGTAGACAATTTTAACCCTCTAAAACCCTCACATGAATAATGGCATTGAATGGAAATTTTGGCTGTAAACTAGTGTTATTGGCAAGTCGGCTTCATCGATCTCTTCAATTAGTTCTCCTGCAAAAACATCTCTTACCAATATATCGTCATCTCTTCGAAGGATTTCTGGCACAACAATATCAATTTCCTCCGACTCCTCAGGTTGATCTTCGACGTCCGAGTATTGCTGCAGCATCTCCATGATCTCATCGACCGAAAGCAGACATTTCCTACGAAAAACGTTATTTTTAAACGTAACGACACAATAAAAAAAACAACCGTTGAATGCATTTGTCCAATTTATTGGACACTTATAAATTGCACTCCGCAGCCTTTGAATGCGGTTGTCCAATATATTGGACACCTACTAATTGCACTCCACAGGTTATCACATATAATATTTGCAAAATTATTTTTCACAAATCTATTGTAAAATGTTGTGAAAATTTGTTGCGACTTTCGGCTCGCTAGCACAACCAATGTTTATCAGCTAAAGAAACTTCATTCAACGCTAAAAATGTGACAAAAAGTAAATGGCAACAATCAATCGTTCGTAGTGGGCTTTGAAATATAACAGGAAGCGATTGTCCAATATATTGGACAAAATCACGGAAAGGGTTAAATATTCATGCACAGTTTAGCACTCATGAGATATTCTAAAATATTTTTAAAATCGACGTTAAAAAAATACCCATTTCTTGTCGCTTTACTCCAGCACGCGTGCTGTTTTTTAATAAAATCGGTAAATTTATGGAAACCTCTATATTCAAGTATTGAAAGCTAATTTTTAAGTTTCCATTTTCATAAAAATTTTGGAGGAAAAAATTGATGCCGCGAAGTAATTATTTAGTTTATTTTTCTACTACAAATTTCTAGTACGGATTTCTCTTGCTATTGCTTTAAAACCTACGAATCAAGGAAAAAAACAATATGGCAGAACAGAAGTAGCTTTTTGCCTATCTAGAATTTTACAGTATGTTTATGAAGCTTTAAGCAAAAATCCATTTATTGAAAACAATTTTTGAGGTTCAAATGACATTAGATTTAAGTACGCAACATTTTTTGCGCACCTGTGCTGCAGCTAATTTATATTGATTTTGGATATCACTATGCAGTGAAAGCTCCCGTCGCGGACAGCTCCCGCAGGCGGACATCTCTCGTAGCCGGACGAATTTCTTGGTCCCAAGTTTTTCGTTATGTTTTTAGAATAAAATACATTACGGTGGGCGGACGCTTCCTTGGCCGGACGCGGACACTACATTTTTAAACATTTCATCAGTGCAGTCATGACAAAAAACCCTTTCTATGAAATTTTTTTAACTACATTATTGTGAAAAAATAATCTTCTGCAAAATTGACTGTTAGCGAAATATTTGCAAAAAAAATATATCCGCGACCTTTGCTGGACTTAAAATAAAGTAATGTAAGTTTTTCAGCGTTTTTGACAATTTTTCAACCAAAACCTGTTAAAAATTCGATCTGAGTATCAAAATTTGTCCCATGTATCATGTGATTTGTTTTGTATGATGCAATATGGTTCTCAAAGAAGTTATATTTTTAATACAAAAATGTCGTAGGGATATTTTCATGTAAAAAATCGGGGGCTCGATATTGATTTTAAACCCATGGTTTGCTGGTTAAATTTTCTTAGTATTGTTCATTGCATAAGTTCCCGCTAAACGATTTGCCGCAAGAAAATTTGGCTCAGTATACATACGTATAGTAGTATACATACATACGTATTCATTTAAATGCACTTTTCCTATTTCGTCGACTTCACTGGAACCATAAGTGTCCGCCCACGGGAGGTTTCACTGTAATTGTTCTTTATCTGCAATACGAAAAATTGGTACATATGTAACATAGTTGTGCACTTTTCAGTATCAGTAAATTTGCAGTAAAATAAATTTTTTACTGATATTGTAATTTAATTTGCAATTGTCAGTAAAGTATTATTGATTACTGGAAAAAATATCAGTAATCAGTAAAATTTACTGCTAATTGCAAATTAAGTTGCAATATCAGTAAAATTTTACTGATTACTGGAAAAAATATCAGTAATCTTTTCTTGGATACGTTGATTCTTAGGCCGGCTTTTTGTGATTCCAAATAGTGGCGGATCCAGCATTGTCAAGAGGGGGGGCCGATTGACTACATTTCTAGATAATAACAGAATGTTTTTAAAATCTTTACATATAATTTTTAAAAAAATGTAATCACATGGTTTGAGAGGGGGGCCAATCGCCCCCCCTTGGATCCGCCACTGATTCCAAGACAAGGTCTAACTTTACATACCTGAGTGTTTGGACGATAAGAGGCAAATGTCGTCAGCGTAGTCGAGATCTTCTAGAATCTAGATGTTCGGTAAAGTTCCATCGAATACCTCTTTTGGCTTTATTAAGAGCTTTATCTAGGATATCGTCAAGAACGATAAGGAAGAGAGATGGTGATAGTAAACAGCCCTGCCGGACGCCTGAATTAGTGACAACAATCCGCTGCATTTAAAGCCTTCATATTGTGCACGTGCTAAATTTATAGCCTTTGCGGCAATACCTCTTCATTGCAGTGAAACCAAAATATTTTCTCGGGAGACACTGTCGAAGGCAGTGCTGTAGTCTACGAATACAAGTTGAAGCGCAGCACGCCACTCGCATGATTGTTCAACAATTATTCTGAGGGAATTGATTTGATCCACGCATGAACGGTTTGGGCGGAATCCTGCTTGTTGCTTGCGGATGGCCGTATCAAGTTTTTCGCTTACCCTGTTTAGAAGCACTTTTGTCAGTACTTTTGATGGTGCTGAGAGCAAGGTTATTCCTCTATAACTTCGGCACTCGCTAAGGTCACCTTTTTTTAGCAATTTGACTAACATGCCATGTAGCCAATCAAACGCCCTTCGCTCCAGATTCTGGAGAGCAGAGGATGAAGAATTTTGGCTGATGTAATGGGGCATGCCTTTAGCAGTTCGGCTGTTATTTGATCCATACCGGCAGCCTTGTTGTTTTTCATGCTTTGGATAGCTTTTACTATTTCATCGGTTATAGGCGGTTGCGTTTGTATTCAACTACTACTGCAAGTCACTGCGGCAGTTGTAGTTGGTGATTTTGGTTGCGGGGGTGTGGTAGACGTGGGGTTCAATATATCACAAAAATACTTTTTCGATCTGTTTAGTTGGTCGTCCGAGGATGTTAAGAGTTTTCCATTTTTTGTCTTTAATAGGGCGGTTCTGTTGGTGTTTTCTGAAAGATAGTCTGCAGGTGATGTCGTAAAGCAGGCTAACATTTTGAGCATTTGTAGCGCTTTGAGCTTCGCTTGCAAGGTCGTTATACATCCTTCCTTTGTCAGTTATCGGTAAAAAATAATTTTTTCTGCAATGTTTTTCAGTAATCAGTAAAATTTATTAGTAATGTAAATTAAATTTCATTATCAATAAAAATTTACAGGTTCTTTTTTAGTAATCAGTAAACATTTATTTTTACTGATATTTTTCCAGTACTCAGTAAAATTTTACTGGTAATGCAAACTAAATATCAGTAATCAATAAAATTTTACTGATAACTGCTACGAGTATTGTTAATGCAGTCAATAAATACTGCAGTGTGCCCATCTATGATATGTAACAATTTTTATACCCAGCACCCAGAGTATATTCACTTTGTCTTTCTGTTTGTAACGCAAAGAAGGAGGCGTGGCAGATATTGTAGAGCGAGAATTAATGTTTACGGTTTGAGATTTATGAGTGGACTAACTGTTTATTGTATAATGAATGCTTATAAGTAATACATTTATGTGAAGCTAGCAAATTAAATATAATATGATTATGAGTGCATTTTATATGCACATATATGAATACAATTACATATTAAGATACATATTTTCAACACCCTCACTTATTGTTTACAAAATTATTATTCATATTTTTTTAATAAAATTTTTTCTACAATATTTTTTGATGTTTTTTCAATGTTATTTGCAACTTATTTTTATACAACAGTTTTGAATTTTAGCAAGAGTTTAGTTTACAGTGTTTTATACTTTTTGAGTTTGATACTGTCTTTTTACTTTACGATAATGCAATCTGTATATAAAATAGAGAAATTCTGTTATTTTTAAAATACAAATAATTCCCAACATAATCAGGATTTCTTGGTTATGTATTGGTACAGGTTCACTTATGTTGATATTGTTCTGTACTTCTCCGTTGTTGTCGGATTTCTGCTGCTCCGATGAAAACCAGCCTCCCATGTTTTGTAATATTGGATAACTGTAATTAAAACGATAATTATTATAACTGTTAATTATTGTCTTATTTTATTATGAGCTTAAGCCCATTTGTTGAGCGCAAAATTTTGTTTTATCTCTGCTGACTGCTTTTGTTAACGAATCAGCTGCCATTCGTTGAGTGCCAAGGAACTCTAATTTGATTGAACCTTCATCGATTTTTTCACGTATATGGTGATATCTGATATCAATGTGTTTCGTCCTTGGTCTGTATGCTTCGCTGGAGCCTAATTTGATAGTACTTTGGTTGTCACAGAATACTTTAGTAGTTTTTAAAGGATTTTTGTCAACTTCTTTGGCTAACATTTTCATCCATATTATTTCTCGTACTGTTGAAGACAATGCGATGTATTCTGCTTCTGTGCTTGATAAAGCAACTATTGGTTGCCTTTTGCTGCACCAACTTATTGCACCATTTGACATTTTTAATACATAGCCGGAACACGATCTTCTGCCGTCGATTTCTGCTGCCCAATCAGCGTCACTAAATGCTGTCATGTTGACATCATCAGTTTTTCGATAGCATAATTTTAAATCAATTGTGCCTTTTAAATATCGAAATATTCTTTTAACAGCTTGCCAATGTTCATTTGAGTGCTTTAAGTTGAACCGGCTTACGTTATTTACAGCAAACGCTATATCCGGTCTTGTTCCTTGAGTTAAATATAAAAGGCTGCCCACAGCTTCCTGGTATGGTATTTTTCCTGTCAGATCATTTTCCTCAGTGATGCATTTTTCAGTCAATTTTTGACTTACTTCACTTGGTGTGCCCACTGGTTTACAATCCTGCATACCAAAACGTTCAAGAATGTCATTTATATATGATGATTGATCTAGTGTAATTTCGTCGCAATTTTTGCTCTGCGTGATTCGAATTCCGAGACAACTTTGTGCAGCGCCCAAATCTTTCATTTTGAATTTTTTGTTAAGATACTGCATTAGTTTTTCCAAGTTATTACGACCTTTGTAGAGTATTAGGAAATCATCGACGTATATAGCAATTATCAGATTCAATTCTTTATCATAGTAAATGCATGGATCAGTTTTACACCTTTGTAGCCCGAATTCTTTTAATGCTGAATCAAGCTTTAAGTTCCACTGTCGTCCGGCTTGTTTCAGTCCGTAAACAGCTTTATTTAGTTTACATACTCTGTTAGTGCCATCATTATAGCCTTCTGGTTGTTCCATGTATATTGTTTCTTTGAGATCACCTTGAAGAAACGCAGTAACAACATCCATTTGATGGATTTTATAGCTGTTTTTTACTGCTAATGCCACTAAAAACCTTATTGATGTGTATCTTACTACCGGCGAGAATGTTTCATCATAATCGATGCCGTATTTTTGTGCACAGCCTTTTGCAACAAGACGTGCTTTATACTTTACAGCTCTACCGACATCATCTTGCTTTACTTTAAAAACCCATTTTGCTTTTATAGGCTTTCTTCCATCTGGTGGTTTCACTAACGACCAGGTGTTGTTTGACTTATGTGATTCCATTTCTTCATTCATTGCATCTTCCCATTCTTTCGCTTTTTTACCGTTTATAGCTTGTGATACTGTTAATGGCTGTGAAAGAAATGCAAAGGCATTAAATTGAAAAGATGGTACAGATACCTTGTTTTTAGATCGTGTGACTCTTCTTTCTTCTTCTGTTTCGGCAATACTTTCTTCAGTTTCAGCAATACTTTCTTCAGGAACATAATCTGGATCATTTTCGGATTGATTTGGTGATTCTATCATGGTGTCATCTTCTGCAACACTTTGTATGTCTTCATTTGATTCATCACTTTTTATGCTATCTTCTTCAGATGTGGCTTCATCGCTTTTCTCTACTTCCCTCACTTCATCGTTACAGATATTCAATGTAGACTTCGGTTGGGATTTTTCGTAGAATATTACATCGCGACTTATAACCAGTTTCTTTGTTTTTGGATCAATACAGCGAAAACCTTTAATATCGTCATCATAGCCCATGAACAACATTTTCTGTGATTTAGGATCCCATTTTCGACGTTTTCCTTTATTAATGTGAACCATTGCTTCACAACCAAACAATTTTAGATTTGATATGTCCACACGTTTTTTATAGAATATTTCATCAGGGATTTTTCCATGCGACGAACAAACACTTTTGTTGATTAAGTAGGCTGCCATATTCGTTGCTTCTGCCCAATAACATTTTGGAAGATCTGCATCAAAGAGTAGACATTTGGCTTTTTCTATTAAGCTTCGGTTCATTCTTTCGGCAATTCCATTCTGCTGAGGAGTATACGCATTGCTTAATTGATGCTTGATACCGTTCTCTTTACAGTATTTGTCGAATTCAGTTGAACAATATTCACCACCATTGTCTGTCCGTAATGTTTTGATTTTATACCCAGTTTGGCGTTCAATGTATGTTTTAAAATTTTTGAAGTTATTGAAAACTTCTGATTTTGACTTGAGAAAGTAGACGAATACTTTTCTTGAGAAATCATCTATGAATGTTAATACATATTTGGCGTATCCTATAGATTGCATTTCCATAGGTCCACATAGATCAGAATGTATTAGTTCGAGTAGCTTTGTTGTTTTTGAGTTACTTTGTTTAAACGGAATTCTTGATTGTTTACCTTTGGGACATATCTGGCAATGTTTTATTTCATGATCATCGTCATTGAAATCAACACCAGAAACAGCGCCGTCACGCATTTTCTTTAAACTTTGAAAATTTATGTGTCCAAGTCGCCTGTGCCATAGCATTGCGTTGTTATTTGTTTGTTTTGATAACAAGCATTTTGCTTGGATTCCCTTCAGTTTGTATACACCATTTTCCGCTTTGCATTGTGCTATAACTTCATTTTTTTTGTTTAATATTGTGCAGCCTTTGGTATCAAATTTAATTTCGTTTCCTTTGCTCACAATTTTTGCTACCGACAACAGATTTACAGTCAAATCCGGCACGTGTAAAACTTCATTAACGTCGATTTCATCATCGTTGACACATATTGAAGTTTTTCCTACACTTTTAACTTGCATTTCGTTGCCACTTGCTGATATAATTTTATTAATGTGTGCACTATTTTTGCCTGTTAGCAAATTATCGTTTGGTGTCATATGAGACGATGCACCACTGTCTATATACCAGTCGTCGTTATTTCTTTTGGTTAATAACGCTGTGAATGCATTTTTTGCTGTACCGCTTTGTCCGTTATTTTTCTTGTAGTGACATTCCCCTGTATGTTTCTTCCCACAAGTAGTGCATTTTTTCTTTTGGAAGTATTTTTGATTATTTTCATACTTTTTTTTACTTATAAATGCACCACTTTTTGTGGTTGTGTTGGCATCAGAATCTAACAATTTTGCGATTATTGTTTCTGATGTAATCTTGGAATCTGATGCTTCAATTCCCATTATAAATGGTTTGTATGCATCAGTTAAACCAGCCAACACTATCGCCGTCAGCCAATCCTCATTTATCTCAAAACCGATTTCATTTAACTTATTTGAATTATCTTTAATTTTATCAATGTACGATTGCATATTCTCACAGTTTTCTAATCTGCAAGAAATGAGACCTCTTAGCAAACCAATTTTTCTGGTTAGGCCTTTGTCTTCGTACAAATTCTTCAATTTGTTCCAAATTTCTAGTGCTGTTTCACATCTTGAAATGTGTACGTACAGCGTTGGTGCTACACTGAGAGATAACAAAGCTTTGCAATTTGTTAATTTCTCTGCGTTTGTTTCAGCGACAGGATCAGTTATACATTTCGATAGGCCTTTGAACGCTAGTATATTTTTTATTGCAAAACACCAATTGTGAAAGTTTTCTTGGCCTTTTAACTTTTCAATTTCAAAACCTTTATCCATATTTTTCACTTTTAGTTTTATATATGTATATTTATTAAAGTTCTTACTTGAAATGTTTTTTGCGAATTAAGCAATTTTTTATTTATTTAAATGTATACCGAAACCCGACACTATAGCGAACCAACCTTGCTCTGCTACCATGTAGAGCGAGAATTAATGTTTACGGTTTGAGATTTATGAGTGGACTAACTGTTTATTGTATAATGAATGCTTATAAGTAATACATTTATGTGAAGCTAGCAAATTAAATATAATATGATTATGAGTGCATTTTATATGCACATATATGAATACAATTACATATTAAGATACATATTTTCAACAGATATAGCGTCACGTTCTGAGTCGTCTGCCTGACTGGCTGGCTGTGCGTGGAAATACAATTTTTGGTAAAACTGAGCAAGATAATTCAATTAAATTTGGTACACTGCCTCCATCATCAAAGTTAGAATGTGGGATTGAAAATGAGCGAAATCGGTCAAAGCACACGCATACCGCCCATACAAAAATTATATTCAAAATGCAACTTAAGGAGTATTTTTCACGACATAAATACACATAAATACATGCTACAAATTGTAATCGCAAGCTATAAGCAAAAACTGGGTGAATTCGGACAAGAGGGCGTGGCACCTCCCATATAAGAAAAGCTTCAAAACGCTTTACTACAAGCGTTTTTAGAGATAATCGAACTAAAATTTACTCCGACATTAAGAACTAAAAATGCAAGCTCTCAACGAAAACTGGGTGAAATCAGACAAGAGAGCGTGGCATCTCCTATAATTTTTTGACTTAATTGGAACTAATAGATTGCGTCGAATATTTTAATATCAAAAGACATTTGGTAATGATTGTAGTGTGTTGTATAAGATTTTCAGAATGATGACGAAGTGTTATTTCGTAGTGGGGCGTTTCCGTGCGAACGATTTTAAAAAAGTTTTATTCCATAATGTCGAGAAGGTCTTTCTCCTTTTGAATGCTATCCATTTGTATCATAAAAGTAACGTGCCATAATATGATCAGCTTAATATTATTCTTATTATTTTGCAATTTCAAGAATTCTGCTACCAAAAGAAAGGTCGACTAGAAACCCTTAAGGTAGTTTTGTCCAGTTCTGGGGTAGATTTGTGCAAAATGGACTAACGTATCCAGACGAATTATTGATATTTTAGCTAGAAATATTCCAATCTACCTCAAACTTATAAAAAAATCATCGTCGAGTTTTGTGAGGTTTTTATCAAAAAAAATTTTGCGTGATAAATTTCCACACTCAAATCAATATCATATAATAGCTCAATAAATAGAGAATAAACTCTGAAAAACTCTAATCATTTTCTTCAGTGTTAACGGTTTTAAGAGTATGCTAATATACCAGTTTCAAACATGTATTTAGTGTTGCACGCTACTGTATGTATGTGGACATTTACTGAAGAATATAAATGTGGCTAAGCCTTTTCTCGAAAACTGCTATATGGATTTTGATGAATCTTGAAGCAATGAGGCATAAATTAGGGCACGATTAGGGTTTTGCCTAACCAATATGTTACTAGTAATTAACACTTCAAAATGTTCTACAATTTAGCTTATTATATTTTTTGCTTTGTTATTTTTTTTTTTTAAGTTTTTATTATCATATTTTTTTAGCGCTGGTATTATCTGGGGCCCCCTTATAAAGCGCGTAACCGAATCTAAAAAGCGGTACTGTTTTTGTTTTCATTAAATGAGTGAACGAATAATGTTGCTGGCAACAACTAGCTTTGCAGTTAAAAAAACAAAAACAACAAAGTTATTAACAAAACAAAATGAAACTAGTAAGAGTGTTACCTTTGGCCTGGCCAAACATTAAATACCCTACACTATAGTCTTTTCAAAATTTTCCTTGTACGGGTGACGCGACCTCTTGTCCGAATTCACATGGCTTGCTCAGAACTTATACTTACTGTTTCCAGTGTCTGAGCGAAATTTAGTTGTATTATCTCAAAAACGATTTCAGTATAGCATTTTGGATCTTTTTCTTTTATGGGAGGTGCGACGCACTCTTGTCCGAGTTTCTTTTCTCAGAGCTTGCTTTTACTGTTCTTACTGCCTTACTGAAATTAATTTGGATTATCTTAAAAAACATTTTCAGTCAAGTATTTTGAACCTTTTGCTTATATGGGAGGTGCCTTACTTATATGTCTGTTGGCAGATTTCGCTCATTTTCAATACGACGAGCTAACTTTGACGACGAATGGATTATATTGAATGATCTTGCTCCCAAAAATATATTAAAATGATCTCAACGGGCTGACAGATATCCAGGCAGACATACGGACATGGCTATATGTACATACTTTTGCTTACCTGCCACGTCTCCTAATCTGCGTTACAAACAGATGGATAAAGTGAATATACCCTGGATGTAGGGTATAAAAAGTAACGAAAATAATTTTTTTACAACAACAATGTACTAATTTACAAGTGTAAGAGCGAGAAATGCGCGGCGTGCTGCGGATTTTTTTTGCGTTATTCAGCGACGATTTGGTTGGTTAAACGGCGAGGCGCGTGGATTTTGTATGTATGGTGCCAATGAAGATGATGATGTGCCATGTAGGTAAATAATGTAATGTGATGGTACGTATGCCTATTAAGACGGATCAAAAAAACTTAAATATTTTTTTTCTTTTGACCAAAAAATGGGTCTCAATGATATTTTATTTTTTTACCAATACATAAGTGGGTTTCGAATTATTTGATTTTCTAGAGTGACTAAGTCAAAAGTTTTTTATTAAGTCGACTCAAAGTTGAAAAGCCTTAAAAAGTTAAACAACCTGAGCTACATCTTATCACCAAAAAATGGGTTTCGAATTATTCGATTTTCTAGAGTGACTAAGTCAAAAGTTTTTTATTAAGTCGACTCAAAGTTGAAAAGCCTTAAAAAGTTTAATAACCTGAGCTACATCTTATAGGTAGGCAAGGATTTATTCAATAAACAAAATATCTAAATGAGCCAAGTGGGAACAGTAAAAACCAACTCGTTCTCTTTAAACTTTTTTTTTGTCGAATTTTGAAGAGTTCTAGGCAGTAAAAACCAACTTGTTGAATTTATTTATTTATTTATTCAATATCAAACAGAGATGACATTTCTTACAGACTAGACAACATCTAAATAACTAAAAAATAACAATAATATAAATACATACAAATAAAATCTTATATTTAAAAGCGTTCAAGTACCCCAATTTGATTAAAAACTAAAAGGAGATAACTTTTAAAGCAATCTCTGGAACAATTATGAAAAATGTCTATATCATCTAATAATACATTAGTAATACTAAGGCAATGCGCAAGGGGTTCCTGCTGAGCAAAATTACTTCTCAGTAAATTACATCGAAAGTGAAAACTCTCTCTAAGGTTTTTGAGGCGAATAAAAATGTATCTTGAATAAAATATTGGGACATTGAATTTTACAATGAATAATATCTCTAATGAACACAACGGAATACATACTAAACAATGCACAGCGTGTTAAGTAAGAATGTCTGCTGATTTCCCAATTCAACTTGGAGAAAAGATATCTGGTAAAAGCTTTCTGGACCCTTTCTATTCTCTGAATGTGCGAGGTATAACTGGGGTTCCAAATAACGCTGCAATATTTTAAAAATGGTCTTACCACCATTACCATACAGTAGCTTGATTGTACGAGGGTTCCTAAAATCTTTGGAATTCCTCTTTAAAAATCCTAGCATAGGTAAGACGGCGATCAAAAATCACTCCCAAATCTTTTTTAAAATAAACTCAAGAGTGAGATCATTAATAATATAATCAAAAACTAGAGATGAATTTGTTCTATAAAACGACATTGACATTTAGAGATATTAAGACAAAGATTACACTGGTCTACACGATTTTCGACTGGAGCAACCAAATAGTGTTTCTAGAGTTATTTGGTGCGCTGAATTCGAATCTGCAATCGGTTTTTCTCTATCAGGTCAGGTTTTGGAGATAATCGACCTTTTCGATTTTTGAGGTTATGGCTCCATTTTTTCGAATAAATTTTGAGAAACCCAATTTCGATCGAATATATTTTTCACTATTATAGAGAAAAATTCTCAAACTTTCAACAAGTGTACCAATATCTAAGATCGGATTCAAATTGGCTGAGTTATAGCAACGAAATTTCATTTTTATGGTAGTTTTTTACACTTTTTCGTGTTTAAGCCAAATTAAACACGGTTTTTTTTTGCCAGTAGCTTATACAAATATATATTGTTTATATTTTAGTTCAATAGAGTATTTAATTGCAAATATTTGGAGTTCAATTTTAGTAAAATCGTATCATTTTTTAAAAAGTAATTAAGGTTTTAGTAAAATAAGACCATTTCGATTTTGGTAGAAAAAATTAATTTTTTCAACAAAAATTTAAAAATAATTTTTAAAATCGAAATGGTCTTATTTCACTAAAACCTTAATAACTTTTTAAAAAATGATCCGATTTTACTAAAATTTAACTTCAAATGTTTACAATTAAATACACTATTGAACTAAAATATAAAATATATATATATATGTATATATAAGCTACTGGCAAAAAAGCCGTGTTGAATTTGGCTTCAACACGAAAAAGTGTAAAAAACTAGTATAAAAATTAACTTTTATTTGCTATAACTCAGCCAATTTGAATCAGATCTTAGATATTGGTACACTTGTTGAAAGTTTAAGAATTTTTCTCTATAATAGTGTAAAAACATATTCGATCGAAATTGGGTTTCTCAAAATATATTCGAAAAAATGGAGCTATAACCTCAAAAATCGAAAAGGTCGATTATCTGCTGATAGAGAAAAACCGATTGCAGATTCGAATTCAGCGCACCCAAATTACTTAAGAAACATCATCCTCTTCTCCAGTCGAAATTTGTCGACCAGTGTTATTAGACAAACACCAGGAGGCAACTACGTTTAAGTCAGATTGTAAAAGACTACAATCAAGCTCAGATTTAACGGAACGATAAAGTTTTAAATCATCGGCAAACAACAGACACTGGGAATATTTAATAACTCGGGGAAAATCATTTATGAAAAGCAAAAATAACAATGGGCTAAGATGGCTTCTCTGTGGGACACCAGATGACACATTAATGGGACGTGATAGTGATTCATTTATTTTTACAAATTGAATACGATTGCACAGATAAGACTCGAGCCAATTAAGGAATTCACCACGAATTTGGACGAGTTCTTGATCAGGATTATTGTCTACTTTTCTTTTTTATACCCTACACCCAGCGTATACCATATTCATTGTCATTGTACGGAATTACATTTTACGGGAAAACTGAGCAAGAAAATTCAGCGAAATTGGTACACTGCCTCCGTAATCAAATGTAGCTGGTGGGATTGAAAATGAGCGAAATCGGTCAACAGACACATCTACCGCCCATACACAGAGCGAAAAATAAAAGCATAACTTGCGTTGCTAAATTAGTTTCTACCATGGTCGTGAGCGTTTTAACTACGTTTCGTTCTGATTTGGATTTAACAACGCTTCAAGATCATATTTGTATGGTGCGTTGCTAAATCAATCACGAACGTGGTTGAAACTTATTTAGAAACGCTGGTTGCCAAGTATTTTAAATTAAAGCATAATTTATAAGCTTTAAAATAATGTATGACTCAAGAAGGGATTCGGTCGCTAGATGAGAGTTTTTGGCATTTTAACGCCCGCGGCAAGCAAAATTCTTTGTATACTCGAGAGGAAGGCATCTTACGAAAAAAGTGTACCAGGCATAAAATGCTTAGAATCGTTCAAGAAATACGTTTGAATTTTTTGGAAATTTTTTTAAACTTTTTTTTTGAATAATTTTTATAAAATTTTTAGAAAAAAAAGTTTTGAAAAATTATTCAAAGAAAAAAAAAATTTTTTTTTTCTCTCGGTCGCTAGATGAGAGTTTTTGGCATTTGAACGCCCGCGGCAGGCAAGACTTTGTTTACTCAAGAGGAAGGCAACTTACGAAAAAAGTGTACTAGGCATAAAATGCTTAGAATCGTCCATGAAATGCGTGTGAATTCTTTTAAACTTTATGCTTTCTGTAAAATTTTTGGGAATTTTTTGGAAGGTTAAAAAAAATTTTTTTTTTTTCTTTGAATAATTTTTAAAAATTTTTTTTTTCTAAAAATTTTATCAAAAATTATTCAAAAAAAAAGTTTTAAAAATTATTCAAAGAAAAAAAAAAAATTTTTTTTAACTTTCCAAAAAATTCCCAAAAATTTTACAGAAAGCATAAAGTGCATTGCCCATTCATCCTATGTTAGACACAACCATGCGCAAATTTCAAGATCCTTTAAACTCAAACGAAGCCTTAGGCCCTATAAACTTGTCTTGGAACAAACAATGAACTCATTTTCCAGTCACACCTTCTGATCCTTTTCGCCAACAGTTGCTGAATGAAATTCAGTCAGTTCTTCTGTATGTACATAGTTGCTACTGGTTTTCTATCGGTATTTTGTTACGTTTTTCCCGCGTTATTGTTCCACAACCTGTCGCTATGATTCTTTACTTCCTAGTCAGTGTTGCCGTTTTACGAAAATAAAAAGCGCTAGGCAATCTTAAAATTCCGCAAGATGTGGGCTAAAAATAAAAGCTAAAAATCCGCTAGAAGTCGCAAGCCTTTTTTTTCTTATTGCGAAATTTTGAAAATCAATTCAAGAGGAACTTTTTTTTTTCACTGGAATTTTCGAAGAAAGAGGCAAAATATACAGGCATGTTCGATAATCCGCGTGGTTTCAATTGCTTTTCACTTAGAGGGCTTTTACTTAGATGAAAAGTATGAGTCACACGATAAAAAGTATTAGAGCCTTTTTTGTGAAGAATTACAGGTTCTACAAATAATATTGATTTATATTTACGAAAAAGTAACCGTTTCGGAAATATTTGATACAGTCCAACTTTTCGACTTTTTGCGGTTTTTTAAGAATATATCCTAAACGGTTACTTTTTCGTTAATGCAAATCAATGTTATTTGTAGAACCTGTAATTCCCCACAAAAAAGATTCTGGTACTTTTTATCGTGTGACTAACCATTTTCATCAAAAATCCTCCTAAATGAAAAGTAATTGAAAACACACGGATTACGGAACAGGCCTGATAATACTTATTTAATATATTTATTGAAAATACGCTTATAATATTATAATTTCATAATGTTATATTTGAATCGATAATTGTTAAACGCTCTTTGTTTTTTCGTGGCATACTAGCCTGTTGTCCACTGGTCTAATGAGACCCATTGGGCCATATCCCAGGTAAAACGTGGTTATTTTTATCTTTTAAAACAAGGAAAAAAAAATTTTTTTAATTCAAACATCTCAAAACCTGAAAAACTAACTTAGTTTTTTACTTAAATATGGGTGATATTTTTTTTTTTATTTTGTTTCATACCAAAAACTTTTATCAAAAATATGTTGAAATAAAATAAATAATACTTATTAATACGCCACAAAAATTCATTATTTCAATTTACTCTGTTGATCATCTGCAAAAATCTTTCGTTGAGTGTAGAAGCCTTACATGTGCAAAAGAAAAAAAACCCAATTATTTATAATAAGTTCATTAAATTACACAGGCCCACCTGAACTTTATGTTTTCGGGGTCGCTGAATCTGAATATGGTGCCAGAATAGCGAAGTTGTTTCGCGTTTTTTCAGAAATCAACGATAATGCTGAAAATTAGAGATTTTTCCTGGTTTCTGAAAAACGCGAACCAACTTCGCTAATCCGACCCGAAAACATAAAGTTACGGTGGTCTGATCTTTCGCGCAGGGTACTTTTTTTTTTTTTTTTGGCCTGTGCACAGCACTACAAAAAAAAAATTCCCTGCGCGAACGATCAGACCACCTGAACTTTATGTTTTCGGGGTCGCTGAGTCCGAATATGGTGTCAGAATAGCGAAGTTGGTTCGAGTTTTTTCACAAATCAGAAATAATGCTGAAAAAAATCTTAAGTTTTTCAGCATAATTGTTAATTTCTGAAAAAACGCCAACCAACTTCGCTATTCTGGCACCATATTCGGATTCAGCGACCCCGAAAACATAAAGTTCAGGTGGTCTGATCTTACGCGCAGGGTACTTTTTTTTTGTGGGCCTGTGTTATTAATGTAGATTATTTTAATCCCGAAAGCAAGAAAACGCGCACATAGTTTTTAATTCAATTTAACTTGAAAAAGTATTTGGAAACAAGTTATTTATGAAAATAGGTAATAATGTAAATTATAGAAAAGTTTAACTGAAATCTTATCGACTTAGCTGCGTGATCTTAACTCTAAACAACTCAAAACGTTATTTTTCTTTTTAAGTTAAGTCGTACGATGTACTAAAACGGCTATTCTTATACTTGTACCTAGACTTGCTTTAGTATACCGTTCAATGAGCACAAAAAAATATATACATCGCAATTATACTTCATAACTATTAAACATCATTAGGGTGTCCCAAAAAATAAATTAAAAATATTATCATTTTTGTGGGACACCCTGAAACACCATCTTACATTAATAAAAAACTATTTCGAACTAACGTATTTTAACCAAGAGTTATACGTTATACTTAAAAAAAAACCTGGAGATTGGACCAACCTTTAACTTTTGTTTTGCTGCTCGCCGTTTTGCTACGAAAATTTTTCAAAAGTGGCAGCACTGGTACCTTGTGTGTTTTTGTGTCTGAGCCTTGTTTTTGTTTTTATGTTTTTTTTTTTCGTTTTTAAGACGTTAAGAAAAGAGGCGCACGGTTCAACGAAACAGGTGCGCAATTTATAGCTTGCGCCTTTGAGTGTTGCGCATGTGCACCACATAAAATTCTCGTTTCCTTGTTCGTTCATAGTTGTTGGTAAGCAATAGCTACATCCATACATATGTATTATGTACATTAGGGCTGTTATAAAAATTTTTTTTTCGAATTTCTTGCTGATACTTTGGCATCACGTTCTACATCATGACAGAACATCCCATGAATTTTTTCAGATTTTGAAATGCATTTTTAAAGGTGGCTCAAAGCAAAAATATATTTTTATTATTTTTATTTTTAGCATTAATTATAAAATGTTGTCAAACAATATGAAAAATTTGTTTTAGAGTAATTTAAAAACATTCATTTTGTTTGTTTTTTAATGAACTTTAAAACCTACGTTCTAATATTGAAAAAAAAAATTTTACCCCTCTTAAAAAACGAAAAACTGGTTTAAAAAGGCGAAATTTAACGGTTTTTCAAAGAAAAAAGTAATCGTGCTTTTAATGAAATGAATATTTTTTAATGTACAAGATCTCATTCGAAAGAGCACTGAAAAACCTTCAAAACAAGACGTGTTAAGACTTTTTTGGAACAGCGGGCTCGATGATATAACGTTGGAAACATAGTGACGAAGCCCCGTGAAAGGCAAAACTCTTTTTTACTCAAGAGGGAGGCATCTTACAAAAAAAGTGTACATGGCATAAAATGCTTAGAATTGTTCAAGGAATATGTGTAAATTTTTTTGGAATTTTTTTTAGAAAAAATTTATCATTTTTAATAAATTTTTCAAAAAACATTTTATATTTAATGCTAAAAATAACTAGTAAGGGTGCTACCTTTGGCCTGGCCAAACATTAAATACCCTACACAGCAGTATTTTGAAAATTTTGCTTATATGGGAGGTGCCACGCCCTCTTTTCGTATTCACCCACTTTTTTCTCCGAGGTTTTAAAGAAAAAATTTTGAATCTTTCAGATAATGTATCGAATTCTGCGTATGAATGTTCTATTCTATAGTTATATAGCTTCAAAATATAGCAAAAACGGTATTTTTTCCTTGTTTATGCTAAGATATCTCAAAAACCGTATGAGATATAGCAATTTTAGGGCCAGATTGTGCATTGCAAAATACATTAAATATAGCTATTTTTATATTTGTTTGTTGCGTTTTTTTTTCTGAATGTTTTTTATTTTATATGGGATATGTATTTTTGCGATATTTCGCGGGGATGATCAGCTACGATTTCGGGGTTTGCATTTTTCAGACCACTAAGCTAATACAAATGAAACCCCATTCACAGATTTTCTCCACATATTCAAAAAACCTATTGACTGTTCAAGAGCACCGTGCACGTGTTCATCTCTTTTTAACCGAATACTATAATTTTTTTTTAGATTTCCATATTAAAAATAAGCCACGATTTCTGACAGAAAAGTTATTCAATAAGAAAAAACCGAAAGACAGGAAAAATCGTCTAAAAACTAAATACTAAGAAAGACGGGATTTTTGGCAGCAAAGTTATAATTTAAATAAACAAAAAATTATATATGTACATATTTATCTATGTTCGGTTGCCCAAATTATATAATAAGGAGTGAGATCGAAAAAAATCTTAACATATATAAAATTCAATTATTTTTAAACGGTTGATCTTAGAGTTTTAATTTTTTTTTTTAATTGATAATATATTACAAATTACAGAAAAATATAACTTTTATAGTTTTAACCACTATTTATGAACTCGTGAACCTTTTTTGGTAAGCCTTCCATTAGAGATTTGATAGTTGTTTCAGACACCTTTATAGAACAGTTTGCCCAATTCCTTTCAAAATCTTCGATATTTTGGGATACCTTTTTGGTGCTCTTGAAGTTTCTTTTCACAAGAGCCCAATATCTCTCCGCTGGTCTTAGCTGCGGACAATTTGGAGGATTGGCCTCTCTTGGTACAAAAACCATGTTATTACTCTGGTACCAATCTAGAGCTTTCTTGCCGTAGTGACATGATGCCAAATTGAGCCAAAAATATGTGGACACGTTGCGCTCTCTTATGAAATTAAGAAGTCTTTTTTTCAAACATTCTTTGATGTATATTTCGGTATTTATGGAGCCCACTGCAACAAATGTCTTGCTTTTTTTGTCGCAACTGCATATAGCTTGCCATACCAGGATTTTTTTTGGAAATTTTGTCTGCTTTTGGATTCTTAATTGTTCTTCGACATTTTCTCGAGCATCAGCAACATAAAAATTTTGATCCGGAAGCTGCTTAAAATCTGCCAGTACACGTTTCGTCGTCCATTATACAACATGAATATTTTGAAATTCGTTTTTAATTTCCGAGCCCTACTTTTGGCGTCTAAATTTTTTGCAGCATTCCTGTCTGGAACTTTTTGGACTTAGTATGTTTGCAAACCTGCATTGGCTTTAACTTTTCGCACCAAACAGTCAGAGCACTGGGCTAACCGGGAAACTTTTCTAGCAGATGTGTTTGAAGATCTTTTGAATATGCTTTAAATTTTCTTGGCTTTCCCAATATCATGTGGTACTTGTTTTCTTCCCGAACCAGCTTTCCTATCGATGGTCAAACTCTCCTGAAACTGTTTAATAACATTGGACTGTTTAATAACATGACAGTTTGACGGCAGACCTTCAATTCTTTGGCCAATTTTTTGTGGGACCAATTTCGATTTTTTGAAAATTATTAATAATTTTAAGACGTACTTCTTTTTCTTCACTCATTTTGGTCAAACTCACAACAAATCAACGTGTTTGTCATTAAAAATAACAAATGACATATTTTTTAAAGATAACTAGATCAGAGAAATTTTTAAATTTTGCACCCAAAAAAAAAATTATTAGGTTAAACATGTGTTAAGATTTTTTCAATCTCACTCCTTATGTGCAACTTTTTTCCCCGTCTTTTTTTTAAAAAATTCGAATCTGTAGTGGAAACAACCCAGCCGGTTTTCGATTGAAGTTTGGAAAATGGGATCAGCAATCAATTTAATTGGTGAATCAAAAACTTGTTAGAAGATTATGTTTGTCTAGTCAATCTCTACAAAACTTGTCTCGATGGCATCAGCGCAAAAATCAACAGTTCAGAAGTTACGGACTGTTAAAGCAATTTCTCTTTTTTATGGCCATATTTCAAGCTTCAATCGATACCCAGCTGAGTTTTTTCAACACCAGATGCCTTATTTTTTTTTTAAATGAGGCCCACATAAAAAATAAATAAAGCCCAAAATTCAAAAAAAGAAACGAAATAAAGCCCAAATTATTTTCATAGAATTTTGGGCGATTACCATTTTGGAAATGATTTACACAATTCAATAAAATGAAAATAATGTCGGCCTTATTTCTTTTTTTTATTTTAGAAACATAAATAAAGCCCAAAATAACAACGAAATAACGCTCACATTTTTAACGAAATAAAGGTCACATAATTTAGGCGTTATTTTGTTTTTATTTTGGGTGTTATTTTGTTTTTTTGAAACCCAATGAAGCTATATACCACAGTCCCATTTTTTATTCTGTTTTGAGAAGTGTTTCATTCTCAAATATCTCTAAAACTTTTTTTTAAATTACTTAGAAATTATTGCAGTAGAATGAAATAGTCAGTGCTTATTATAAATTATATATTAAAAAAAAAATATTTCTGAATTATTATGCCAACAATAAAGCCTAACTAAATAGCAGCAGCATGAGAAGAGTCAAGAGCAGCACTCCGTTGGTTGAAGTCACAGCGTGTTGCTAACACTCATTGCATTTTTCTTCGCGATTGTACTGAACCGAGACGATGCGAAGCGAAGTGTAGAGTATCGCACAGGTAGCAACGAACCAAGAAACGACGCGTGCCACAATCACTGGCGAACGTAATTTGGCAGTAAAATAAACTTAACCCTTTTTGTACAGAGATTCAGAAAAAAAAACATTACATTCATACAGCAACACGTTCAAAGTCTTTTTTCACTTCATGTTCCTTTAAAAACTAAACTTATCAGACCGAATGAAAAGCCGTGGTTCACACTGTTTTTAAAATCACTTATGTTCGAACGCGATAAGACCTATAATAAATGGAAAAGGTACAAAATCCATGCGGATCTTGAATCTTTCAGGCAATTAAGAAATCTGGTTACGAAGCACATTCGAGCCTGTAAAAAGCGCTTTTATATATTTCAATATGTTTTCTTCTGCTTGCAATTCTAAATCTAAGTGGAACTTGATTAGAGATGTAGGTCTTGGAGCAAAACAAATAAAAATATAGATCTTGACCTTGATGAACTAAATAAAAAATGTACTACTTTCTCCTGTGATAATTCCGTACCTGATACTTTTCAACCTATACATGCCCGGTCTCCAAGTGCAATATTTAATTTCAGTTTTAGTTGTGTTGATCAATGTCTATGTCCTTAGTAGTATTTTGGCTATAAAATCAAATGCAGTTGGCCTGGAAGGTATCCATCCAAAATTCCTTAAACTTATTTTACCAATAATTGTACCCTACATAATTTATCTATTTAATACTTGTTTGATGTCGCCTCAGTTTCCTTATTTATGGAAGGTTGCAAAAACTATTCCAGTACCTAAGGCCAAACATGAGTTTCGTCCCATTGCAATCCTCCCTTTTCTACCGAAAGCACTTTAAATAATTATATGTAACCAAATGAACAAATACTTCACTGATAAAAAGCTTTTAACTGATAGATAGCCCGGATTTAGAGCCAAGCGTGGCTGCATCTCGGCAGTCCTGGATGTATCAGACTACCTAAGAATGAACCTGGATTAAGGTAAGGTTAACTTTTTAATACTGCTAGACCATTCTAAAGCATTCGACAACTTTAACCTTCTAATCCTCGTCCATAAGCTCAGTAATTATTATAATTTTTCGTCCTCGGCTGCCCGTCTTATATCCTCATATCTGAATGGAAGATCACTGTGCGTTTCCTGTGGATCATCAACGTCATCCCAGCTTCCGCTTGATAGAGGGGTTCCACAAGGCTCTGTTCTTGGCCCCTCTCTCTTTTTCGTCTACACCAACTATTTCCCCACAACCATTAGTAGGGTTCAAACACATATGTATGCTGATGATGTCCAAATTTACTGTTCGTGTGACTATAGCGATATGATTTTAGCGACCTTTGAGCCTGAATAACTTTTTATGCGCATAATGGACTTCAATGAACTTTTTACACATTATTAACCGTGCATAATTTAATATAATTCCGGTGAAAAAAATTCAATTGGAATTTTTTCGCAGAAATATTCTAATTTTCCTGGGCTAATATAGTTAATAAGAAATTAATAAAAACAAATAACAAAAAAAAAAAAAAGAAAAAAGAATTAATTTTTAAATCTAATGTAATTGTATAAGCTGATTCCATATTTCTATGTGTATTATTACTTATTTTAAAAAATCTATTGAAATTATAAATGATCAGAGCCAGTTTATAAGCTTTTTGTTAAGTCTTAAGGTATTGAGATGTGTAAAATATAAATAAATAAATAAATACGTGTTTCAGGCCTTACTTTGCACTTCTGAAAAACACATTTTTTGTTTTTTGGAAAAGAAACATAAGTAGTAAGTATGTTACACTGATATTCTGGGTTTGAACGCTTAATAGAATTATAATTCCAGAATTTCAGTAAATGCTACATTTTGACAAAAATAATAATTCTATAATTCTGTGGCAGGAAGGAAAAACTGCTTAAGTCGATATTCGATAAAAAATCAAAGCAACATAAATTCTATACATATAAAACAAAATTTAAACTGCTTTGCTTTCTAATCAAAAATCGACTTAAGCAGTTTTTCCTTCCTGCCACAGAATTAAAATTTAAACGTGGATTTACTTTGTGATTTGTAATAACTTTTCAGCTGCGTTACTTGTTCAAAGGGTGTCCCGCAATTCACGCTAGATTTGAATTAAACATAAAGCACATGCGGTACAAGTACGCAATAATGTTTATTAATAAATATCAAATTATTATTACTAGAGTTCGCCTATCGGCCGAAGTTCGACCACGCCAATTTGACTTTAAAGAGACTATGGAACTATAGTTACTAACAATAACTTCATATTTTCTTTTTAAAAGCTTGGAACTGCTCACTATGAAACATATACTTTCAATATCATTCCTTTGGGTTGCAATAAAATATAAAAAGTTTTTAACTTCTATCCTTAGAGTTAAGACTACCGCTATTCTAAGTCACATTAAAATTAATGCATCAGTTTCGCCGACAGAAGCTTGGTGCTGAGTCCCCCACGGTTAACTTAGCAGAAGAAAACATGGCGAGCATTGTCAATACGCTCTTCCTAACGCATGAAACTATGCCAGCCGAAGCAACTGGGCTGACAATCGATGACCCGCCTAAGCCACTCACTGAGGAAGAGCTTATCACGGCAGCTAGTGCCATGAAAAATCAAAGGGCACCAGGTCCGGAGGGCGTCCCATCTGAAATACTTCAAATAATAACAAAAGTGCAACTGCGGCTACTTTTAAGAATGTTCAACATCTGGAAAACTTAACAGCTCGTACTAATTAGCGAGGACAAAGGCAACCCAGAGTCTCCGTCTTCATATCGTCCACTGTGTATGTTGGATACAGCAGGAAAGCTCTTAGAAAAGTTGTTAAAACCGCGATTATCACAAGCAATAAAAACTCGGGTGGTATATCAAACAGACAGTACGGTTTTCGTTGTTGTAGATCAACAATCGACGCCATAGCCGATGTAACAAAAGGCTTACAGATTGCGCAGAGCGGAAATCACAGCAGGCGAATAGTTGCCAACACTTGATGTGAAAAATGCTTTTACGAGGGGCACTGTTTATATTTCTGGAACTGGCAACACTACATGTCAATAGCTAAAATCTGGCAACACCATAATATAGTTTGATATTTTTTAGCATAAACGTACTCACAACGTTTTGATGTGCAAGTGCTATTTGTTTTGTTTACAGTGAGCTAAAAAAATCAATTTGGCCAAAAAATGGAAATTTCAAGAGAAGGTTTTCGTTGGATTATTTTTCATTCCTTTCGACGTGGATTATCTCAATAAGAATGTATCGATGAACTAAGTTCTTTGTATGGCGATATAACACCATCAAAAACTACAGTATACCGCTGGTATAGTGAATTCAATTGTGGTCGTAGTTCGGTCGCCGTCGAATTCCGTGAAGGTCGTACAAAATCGGTTGTTGTGCCACAAAACATCGATGCAGTGCATGAACTTATAATGCAAGATCGTCATGTGACATATTGTGGGATAGAGGCATCCTTGGACATTAGTACCACTTCAATACATTCGATTTTGCATAAACACTTAGTTGTAAAAAAAATTTGTTCTCGTTGGATACCCCGTAATTTATCAATCGCTTAAATTATCAATGGAAAAATTGACACAAAACGTTGTGAGTACGTTTATGCTAAAAATGACAAAATTTATTATGGTGTTGCCAGGTTGACATGATCGGTGCTCTAGAAAACCATTTCCAGGTTCCCGAACATCTGAATAAAATAGTACAGCTACCTTAGCAACAGAACTCTGGTTTACAATACTATTAGAAGCATTCTCGAGAATACTATTCTCTTTATTCCATCCCTAAAGGGAGCTCCCATACAAAATTTAGGTAGAAATATGAAATATGAAATATGGCCCCTTGAGGAGTGGATAAAAGGGGTAGTATATTTGAGAGAAATATTGAAAAGGAAAAATTAGTGGGGTTCGGCCAGCATTTTTTTCCTCTCCCGGGATAGTTTTTTTGGTTTTACTATTGATCGAGATATACTTCTCAGCAAATTATCAAAATATGGTATTAAGGGCTCTGAGCTGGAATGGTTCAGATCGTAATTAACAGACAGAACACAAGTGACAAATATAAATAATGTAACGTCGAGTGCAATTGAAACATGTTTCGGCGTCCCACAAGGAACCATTCTAGGTCTCTTACTGTTTCTGTTATACATAAACGATATCTGTAAAGTATTAAAAAATTGTAAAATATCCTTGTTTGCGGATGATGCCCTATTGTTTATAAGTGGTAAAAATTGAGTGTACTCATTGAAGGTATAAAAGAAGATTCAAACAATCTTTGTCTTTGGCTTCAACTTAACAAAATAAAAATAAATGTTAATAAGACTAAATGTATGGTGGTCAATAGTAATATGTAGTTAATTTAATGATAGAAAAAGTGAATGAAAATAAATATTTGGGTGTTATACTCGATTGTAAACTGAACTTTCATAGTCGTATGACATACGTGGCGAAAAAAATCTCAAAAAAAATAGAGTTTCTCAAGAGAGTAAGAAAAAATTTTACCATAATGTGTGCCATTAATATACATATATAACACAATAATTATATCATGTCTAAAATGGCTAAATATTAAACAACGAATCATCTTTAACGTCCTGCTGTTCGTGTTTAAAATGAAACACAACATGGTACCTAAGAATCTAACGTCGAGCTTGATTTCCGTTGGTGACTCCCAGCCGTACACTTTGAGATCAAACTCTGATTTTCGACTTCAGCAATATAGAGACTCCAGAACTCAAAATGAATTAAATTATCGTGGCCTCAAATTGTTTAATGAATTGCCATCAGCAATAAAAACAGAAAATATCTTAAGAAGATTTAAAAGACTGGTTATTATTCATCTCAAAGATAATATTATATAATTAATTTATTACTTGTTTTCTAAATAGTCTTAATTAAATATTATGTAATTTATACATTTATAGCAGAATTTAATAGTTATATTAACTAAATAAATAAAAATACATACATACAAAAGCCCCACCACTTTTGTCCGACAAGTGGTCCAGTCTCAAACCTTGCGTGATCATTGGATCTAGGGCCAATTAACATGTAAAAAAAACGCCCGCCAGAACAAACTGAACAATGGCAAAATTCTTGCAAAATCCACAAATTTCGAGTGTTAACCGCTTCCGTTGTTGAGCTATAACTTTTGAGACGGTTCAGCGAATTGTTTGGGGCTTTCAGGATCTTTAACATGGGTGTTTAGACGTAAGAAAAACCGCATCTCGTTGATGTGACTGATTCGCTTAATTCAGTGCATCCCCCTTGAAAAATGATTTTTGAAGATATTGGGGGAGCCGATCGAAAAAAGTCAGTTACGCAGGCTGAAAAATACTACTATTACATATATCTAAAATTGATAATTCGCGGTTCAAAATAGGGTGTCACATGTTTGAAAATAGGTTGTTTTTTTTCGAAAAACTCACACTTGCTGAGATTACCCCATATATATTCTTGATCAGCGTCACATCCTGAGTCGATATAGCCATGTCCGTCCGCCTGTCTGGCTGGCTGGCTGGGTGTGCGTGGAAATACATTTTCTGGGAAAACTGATCATTCAATGAAATTTGGTACACTTCCTCCGTCGTTAAAGTTAGCACTGAAAAAAAAACTAGGCGACTTCGGACAAGATGGGCGTGGCATCTCCCATATAAGCAAAACTTAAAAAATACTGCAGTGTTGGGTATTTTTTTTTTTTTTTTTTTTTTTTTATACTTAAACCAACGCTCAGGGGATAGCCCCTATAAATGCAATGCACCGTGTTGATTTGCAGAAAAGGAAATGGGTTAGAGGGATGGGGGAAAAGAGGAGTAGTGTTGATGAACATTTTTCTTGAATCTACTGATGTCACAGCTGTCGGGAAAAACGTTCGCAGGAAGATTATTCCACAACTTGATCGTGCGACCAAAGAACGAATTATCACGATAGTGCGATGTTCTGTTAAACACCGTTGCAACGCAATAGGAATGGGCCTGATGAGACGCCCGAGTGCTGCGAGAAAATATACGAACTGACGGAACCAGCCCATAAATTTCTCTTGAGCACATCCCATGATAATATCTATAAAAAAGGGTAACACACCCAACGTTACGACGGTGTTCAAGAGAGTCAATAGAAGATACAACAACCGCATCCCCAATTAACTTCATCGCACGACGTTGAACTCTGTCTAGCAGCTCCAAAGTAGTTTTTGGAGCCCCGGCCCAGATGTGCGAATTGTACTCTAGCTTAGGTCTAATATAGGCGAAATAGACAGTCCGAAGATCAACAGGAGTGAAGTATTTCTTACACCGTTTAAGATAACCTAAGCAGGCCAGGCCAAAGGTTACACCCTTACTAGTTTTCATTCTCGTATACATATGTACATATGTATGTATGTATTCTCCTTTAACTCCTAGGAGGAACATAGGTGGGTATCAAAAGTCGTCGGTCGCTTCAAATTATTTATTATAAAATACTCGTACATAACATACAACAATATCATAATTGCATTATGTTTGCTTTTTGTTTTGGCCATGTTGAATTTTGATTGTTGTATTCTTCCTGTATGCCAAAGCAAGTGTTTCGGAGTGAAATTGCTAATGTTATTTTTTCTTTAATTTTTGTTTTTTTATTTCTAATTTATATATGTTACGTATAATCTGTGCCAACAAATACACCTCTTTACATCGTGTTACCTCGAGCATAACGTTATGAACAGAGTGAAAAAGTAAAACAAAACAAGGCTGAAAGGGAGTTAAATTTTAACGCAGGGATGTTCGACACACCGGATGTGTGGACAACATGGGCAAGGTTGGACAGACGTCGCTTTAAATATAACAACAGATATGCATAAGTATAGTTAAAGAAAATAAAAGAAAAAAATCAATCTAAGTATGCACTCATATAAGACAGCATAGGGGTACAGCAAAGTCCGAAAGTCATATATCTCACTCCACGATTTTCCGAGTCTAAAGGCAACAATACAATTTTTTAACCCAAAACCTTACAAAGCAGGGATTAAAATATAGGGATCTTCTACACACTTTGGGATCTTCTTAATTTAAAAGTACTACTCTTAATTAAAAAATTAAATCTCCAAAATCAGTATTTATTTCAATTTTCCGACAAAAAAAAAAAAAAAAAACGGCAGGTGGCACTCGGGGAGTGGCCGATGATATTGGAAGCTAATGCTTATTATAAGCTAATATAATAAGCTAAAACTTATTATAGTTAAAACTTATAATAAATTGATATTTTAAAATTTGTTTATTATTAAGTAAGAGGTAAAATTGGCCCTATGCTCCTCCTAGGAGTTAAAGGAGAATACATACATACAAGAGGTAAAATGTTGAACTGGAGTATTAAAAAAGCGAGCTTAAATACAAAAGTGAGAGAGGGAGAGAGAGAGAGAGAGAGAGAGCATGAGCTGGTGCGCGCAATGTTTATAAACATATATATATGTATACATACATATATACTGTATACTGTACTTTGTATACAGTACGTCTCTATTTTTATATGTGTGACGCATTTTCGTTGCAAACATCCGTTACACTTTTTCGTTGCATGTTTTCGCTGTTCAGACTCTGCCTCTCAAAACGTCCGATAAGGAAGCATTAGCTTCCAAAAATTTTTTTTCAAAATAATCTATAAAATCCGAAATTGCAATATGTCAGACTAATTGGAAGCTCGAAGTGCAAGCGCTCACGAAAAATGCAGATTTACGATGAATTCGTGAGTTATTTGGCGATGATTTGGATCTGATGTAGAGCTGGGCACGGGCCGTGTTTTTTTTTTTTTTTTGTGACCTTAACTCTTCGGCAACTTGCTTGGGCCTTGAAATGAAGTGTTGTGTAGGCTTCGTGCGGGGCCGGGCCTAATCCCAAAAGACCGAAAATAAAAGGACCGTAGATCATACGAAGGTCGAGAATCATAAATTTGAAAAGATGATGATGGTAATTCTAAGAAAGGTTGGAACAAAAAGTTTTAAAAAATATTTTGAAAGAATATATGTGACCTGGGCTATGAAAAGTGGACTTCCGTGCGAAAATAAGTTTTCGTGAAAACAGCTGGAAAACAACTTGTAAAGGTCAATTTATGCGAATCGGCAATAAATTTTAAATTTTTTTTTTTTGACACCTTAACACCTTTTTCATAGACCAGGTCACGTATGAGCCGTTCAAAATGACAATGGTGCAACTCCAAAACGAGGCAAAAGTAATGTCATAATATTAATTGGCTGACATTTTGTTAGGGATGAATAAAATTGATTTCTATTTACACGAAAAATTTACTTGATGATATGGATCATTATGGCACATAATTTATATGACATTACTTTTGCCTCGTTTTGGAGTTGCACCATTGTTATTTTGAAGGGCTCATATGTTGATTGTCATAATTCTACATATATCGCTCCAATGAATATAATATACTTAGTAAGTAAGGTTAATGTGAACTATGCGGGTAATGTGGTGCACCCGTTTATTTCCCATATATAACAATTCTGGTTATTTGTGCATATTAAAGATCGAAAAACATATTTTTTTCGCTCTTGGGCTTTTCTATTATGCTCCTTACACGTGTGCAATTTCTTACATACTTATGCTGTAAGGTCGATTCGACTTTTTTTTAGTACGCTCTGAATAAGTAATTAAAACAACTCTAAAGCATTTGTGGAGCTATAATTCAACGAAAAAATGCATAAGCACGTCTGATTTTACATTTCTTTTATATATTAAATAATTATTTTAAAAAGTGATGTATTCGGATAATGTGGACTACCCCATATTATATACCGTATATCAACATTGATGATTATTACACCTTAAAAAACTAATTGCATGTGTGGGACACCCGAGTTTGAGTAATGTGGAGTACTATTTTAAGTATGATTGGGTAACCCATATTCACTTGTTAGTAGGAATTTGGTTTATCTTACTAAAAAATATTCTTTAATAATCCTATAAAGCTATTTCATGGCAAAAATAATCTAAAAAATACTACTAGACTTTTAGTCAACAAAAATTGCAAATAACGGTACTACTTTAGGAAATGGATAGGGTGATCCAAATTACCCGATACTTTTCTTTTTCGGCTATTTTAATGTACTTTCAATTTAACTGGCCTCACGCTTGAAAATGTTAATATTTTAGTATATAAATTATCAAATAGTAAAAACAATAGAATACAAATATATTGACCGAGCTATCCTACTTCCATTACTTTGGTAGAAGTTGGCAAAAAAATAAAAAGGTAACCACATTACCCGAAGTTACTCTAACACTACATTATAAATAACTAAATTCTGTATGAAACATTTTGCAAACCATATTTTTTTAACTAATTTGAGATCGCTGAGTCCGAAAATCGAACTTATTTTTTTTTTTCCTAGGGGCCGTTCTTGCGATAATGGTCAATTTCGATTTTTGAGGTTGCAGATCCATTTTTAAGAATAAAATTCGAGAAATCCAACTTCGATTGAATTTATTTTTACACTGTTTTGAAGACAAATATTACGCTTCCAACAAATGCAACTATAATTAAGATTTGATCAAAATTGGATAAGTTATAGCTGCGCAAAGTTCATTTTTATAGTAGTTCTTTACAACTTTTTCTATTAAAGCCAAATAAAACACGGTTTTTAGCCCAAAAGTACATATAAATACACAATATTTTTAATTTATTTATTAAGTTGTTATCTTAATTGCAAATTTTTAAAGCTCAAGCTTACCAAAATCGGATCATATTTTGAAAAGTTATAAGGGTTTCAGTGAAGTAAGACCGTTTTGATTTTTTATCGAAAAAATAGGCAGGTACAAAAAACTGGATCAATTCAAATGAAGAAAAAAATTGAACAAGGCATAAAGTGCTTAGAATTGTCCAAATTTTTTTTTTTTTTTGACCAATTTTTGAAAAATTATACATAAATGGTCTTAAAAAATTTTAAAAAAATTTACACGTATACTTTGAACAATTATAAGCATTTTATGCCTTACACACTCTTTTCGTAAGATGCGTGCCTTTTGAGTAAGTAAGCGTTTTTCCGACTGCGTAATCGAAAAACGTAAAAAAATCGATTTTTGGAATTGAATATCGATACGTCCAACGTAAAAGTTGGTAACTCGAAAATCGTAGTTTTTAGTTATGATCATTTTTGTATTGTTTTCGTTAAAACAAAAAACCAAAAGCAAAAATTTAATAAATACAACTTTGGAAATCTGTAGTTCAAATAAAGGTTTTTCGACTATTAAATCGTTGTCACTATTTCAAATTCATTTACAGAGATATTTACAATTTCAACTTATAATTTGGATAATTTTGGATAAAATGAATACATATGAGTTGTAACTCTAGTTACCAACTAATGTTCTCTTTCAGTTCCATGAGGAAAGTTGGTAACTTAACTTGCCAACTAACATTAAAAATATTTTACGGATATTACGTTGGTATGTAGGATTTACAACCACTGATTTTTAAAGAAAAATTAACTTATAACTTTGTAAGTTAAGTTACCATCGCAATTTGTCAATTTTGTCCCGTGCATAGGTTATCAACTTAAGTTGCCAAGTTTTTGCATGGAGACCTCAGTAAAATATACTCAGGTTGTAACTTCAAAAATTGCTCCCAGCCCTTCAAATTTCAAGCTAGTGGTACCAAAATTTGACACAAGATGGAGTCTGATGCGCAGATTTCGAAAATCATTGTCCCGTAAAAAGTTGGTAACTTGATTTACAAACTTTTACGTTGGATGTATCGATATTATCTACAAAAAATTTACAATTTTTTAACGCCAAACGTCTTTAGTTTGGGAGCAACTTTGAGAATCCACTCTGTGAAGAAAAAAAAAGTTATGAACAAGAAACATGTTTCTATACTCGTTTATATTTTTTGATAAAAAATCGAATGGTCTTACTTTAGTAAAACCTAAATAACTTTTTAAAATATGTTTCGATTTTGCTAATCTTTGGCACAAACACACCAGTACCCACGTGTTTTAAATAAAAAGTGCTTGCATCCAAAATGTTTTTTTTCGGGAAAATGTTAAGAGTGATTTTAGGATGAAACATAGGTATATGAGGAATTCTCAAAAATTGTGGAATTCTACAGTTTTTGAGGCACATTCACCAAACTTGGTGGAGAGTTGACTTTTTATATAAGAATCAAAAATTGGAAGGGTGCACGTCAAAAAAAAAAAAAGTAAAAAAAGTTACGCATAAGTATATATATGAAGCAAAACACGTCAAGTGTACCTGCTGAAAATTTTTTTGTCTCCGATTTCGCTCAAATTTGGCAATATAGTAGTCCCGATATACAGAAACAATATTCCGGGAGCATTTGGTCCTAGTACCATTTATCGTTAAAATACAGGGTGTTGAAGTTGGCGTTTTTAGTGATTTTCATGAAAAGGGGTTTTTTCAAAAATTTAGAGCTTACACCAAAGTTTGTAAAGTAACTTGTCCCATTCATTTTTAAACGTTCTTTTGATAAAAAAATATTACATGGTGAAAAAAATTTTTTTTCACCGAAATATTTTAAACTTAAAAATACTTTTGAATTTTTTTAAAAAAAAACCCCCCTTAAATTTTTTTTAAAAGTACTTCAAATTAAAGCATAATTTAAAAGCTTTAAAATGATGTGTGACTCAAGATGGTATTCGGTCGTTGGATGAGAGTTTTTGGCTTTTAAACGCTTTTTCGTAAGATGCCTTCCTCTTGAGTAAACAAAGAGTTTTGCCTGCTGTGGGCGTTTAAAAGCCAAAAACTCTCATCCAACGACCGAATACCATCTCGAGTCACACATCATTTTAAAGCTTTTAAATTATGCTTTAATTTGAAGTACTTTTAAAAAAAATTCAAAAGTATTTTTAAGTTTAAAATATTTCGGTGAAAAAAATTTTTTTCACCATGTAATATTTTTTTATAAAAAGAACGTTTAAAAATGAATGGGACAAGTTACTTTACAAACTTTGGTGTAAGCTCTAAATTTTTTAAAAAAAAACACCTTTTCATGAAAATCACTAAAAACGCCAACTTCAACACCCTGTATTTTAACAATAAATGGTACTAGGACCAAATCCTCCCGGAATATTGTTTCTGTATATCGGGACTACTATATTGCCAAATTTGAGCGAAATCGGAGACAAAAAAATTTTCAGCTGGTACACTTGACGTGTTTTGCTTCATATATATATGCGTAACTTTTTTTACTTTTTTTTTTTTTGACGTGCACCCTTCCAATTTTTGATTCTTATATAAAAAGTCAACTCTCCACCAAGTTTGGTGAATGTGCCGCAAAAACTGTAGAATTCCACAATTTTTGAGAATTCCTCATATAGCACTTTTTCAAACCAGTGCCAAAAAACCCATTTTTTAGCCCGGGGCTCTGTACTAAATCCAAAAAAAAAGTTTGACTAAAACGGATACAAAAAATTAGTATGCAAAAAGTTTTCTGCTTGTCCGTGGATAAAAAAACCGTAAACTGAAAAACCCTATCTAATATCGTTTACAAGATATTGCATTTTTACTTGGTTGTTTGTTTGTTTATTTTCTATCAATATTTACATTATCTTCAGTATGAAAAATATTAACAAATTTTGAGATTTTGTCTGGTGACATTATCGCAAATATTTTCAGTCATTAAATTATTGATAAACATACATAGATAAAATAACTTTGATTTATAGGAAAAAGATAGTAAAAAACCTATTTATAATATCACAATAAGTACATAAGATACAGATAAAATAATTCCTAAGGATATTCTAAATAACAACCAAGGTGATGTAAATACATAAATTATATAGATCGCTTCGTCGTTACTAAACTAAATCCCTAAGATGAGCGTAATGTGAACTTCTGCATTTGTCCGTAAATGTCAGAGTTAATTCGCCTATTAATGTCTCAATCGTTTTTTGTTTGGATAGTATGTGCAGTTGTGAAGTTGGAAAACATTAAGGCATAACTGACAAGCATATGTGAGGATGGGTCTAATGCATACCTTATATAAAAGTAGTTTATTTTTAATATTAATTTTCGACTTTCTGTTAAGAAGCTGATACAGCGCTCTTCCGCTCCTTACTGCTTTTAAACATACATTCTTCAAATTTTTTTTAAACCACAATTTTGGATCAATAGTAACGCCGAGGTATTTAACTGAATTCGAAAAAGGAATGACTTGTCCTTGCATTGAAAGTGGGCGAGAAGGAATTCGTTTTGGTGAATTATTAAATGGAAACAATATTGCCTGGGATTTATTTTCGTTCACTTCAATTTTCCATTTGGAGAAAAATTTATTAGCAGAACGCAGACATTCTTGCATTCGTTTGGCGATAGCATTTGAGACTTTACCATGACATATAAAAGCGGTATCATTAGCAACATCGGCATGGGTTAAAGCTTTTAAGTCTTATATACATATATAAAGAATAAAGAAGTGGTGACAATACGGAACCTTGAGGTACACCAGCAGGGATAGACATTTCAAAAGAATTAAAGCCATCTACATCAACAACATAAAATCTATCAGTGAGAAAGCTTTTGACCAATTTGACTTAATAAAGTGGACATTGCATTTTGTGCAGTTTATACACGAGACCATTGTGCCAAATGGAATCAAAGGCTTTTTCAATATCCAGAAATAAAATCCGTGTGGAGAATCTTCTTCTTTTTTTAATCTTATCATATTGACCACTCTTTTAATTTGATGTGCCGTGGAGTGTTGGGCCTTAAAACCATATTGAGAGTTATGCATTAGCTCATTATCATCAACAAAGGTTTTTAATCTATGAAAAACAATTTTTTCCAACAATTTATCTAAACAACTCAACAGACTTATAGGGCGGTAACTTGAAGGAAGCTTAGGATTCTGTCCACTTTTTGGAATTGGGATGATCTTTGCTTTTTTTTAAAAATTTTTGGGAAATAAGAATTTGTAATACAAAAATTAAAAACTTTTACTAAAAAATGTAAAGCGGATTCGGGAAGCTTTTTAATAACAATGTTGTGAATGTTGTCCAAGCCAGGAGCTTTTGAGTTCTTAAGTTGTGCTATTAATGATGTCAATTCGGCAACGTCTGATAAGGTTTGAGGATCATCATTGTGTGAATTTTGCATCAGTTTTTCAATTATTGTTTCAACTTTTCTTTCAACTGAGCTACTGTAGTTAGTTGTTGTAAGATGAGCTCTTAAAAAATGACTTGCTATAGCATTAGCTTTTTCTTTGCTGTCAGTAATTTCGCTCTCTAGCGTTGCAAGAGGTTTATTTTTTCCCTTAATATGCTTCGTTATTTTCCAAAATTTTTTGTTCCTCACAGGCAATTTAGAGAGCAAATCAGACCAGCGGTCATTTCTACACTTGTTAATATTACAAGATATAAACTTATTAAGCTCCCTTATTATTGATTGAAACGTGACATTCAAATTAGGGTCCAAGCATCTCTGAAATTTCCGTCTATATTTGTTTCTGGAAGAGATAATGAGCTTACATAAGTTAGAGATTTGAAAAGAGTTGTGCTTACGATTTTTTTTTGGTATAGTTTCCGAACAGACATCTGTCAATAGGTTGGTAAATTCTTGTATCACGTTTTCAATATTAAAAAAAGTTAAATTTTCTTGAAGTATAACTGAATTATTCAATACTAATTCTAAGGATCTTTTGAAGCCGTCCCAGTTAGCACAAGAAAAGTCCAGAAAGAGTTTTTCACTCTCAAAAACTGTTTCGTTTATACAGAAGGTAATGGGAAGATGGTCAGAATATAAACTGCATGAATGAGTGACAGGATTAGTAAAAAACAAGGAAGAATTAGACAGCAAAAGATCAATAGTTGATGAACGTCTGTTTACTAAATTCTGTGGTATTCTAGTTGGATTACATGGATAATAAATATAAAAGTTAGATAAATTTTGATGATTAAAGAGACACTGTCCTGATGTATTTGTTTTTAAACAGTTCCAACTAGGATATTGCGCAAAGTCGCATAAATAAAGAAATCTCCAACAGTAGACGTTATAAGATCAAGATCGCCGGTAAAATCTGCTGTATATCGTGGACAGTAAGCTGCTACAAACATTACTTCTTTATTGCTGATCTCCACTGAAATGCAGATGTTTTCAAACAATTTTGTTGGAAATGATGAAAGAAACTTGTGATGATCGAATAGCAATGGCGACACCTCCTCCATGAGATCTTCTATCTTTTCGGTATATTTTATAGCCAGGTAATCCAAGTTTGTGTGATGATTTTAAAAACGTTTCATTTAACATTAGAATGTCAATCGATCGCATTTTCATAAAAAGGTGAAGTTGTGCTGATTGGGAAGAATCTGTAATGCCTTGGCGATTCCAGTGCATTATTTGAAGACAATTTAGAATATTATTAGTATATTGCATAATTAAACATCGACATAATCTCGTTGAGTTGTTCAATTTTTGAAGTACAACTTTGTAAATCCTTTATAGCACCAGTGAATGTACTGAATAGCTCATCAATTGTGAAAAGGTCATCTCTGTTCTTTTAGGCTGCTTGTTCGCAGCTCTCAGCGTTTCGGAATTGCTTATATTACCATTTTTTTGAACATATTCCGCAGGATTAGCATTTAACTTTCCACTCATATGTAGGAATTGAACCGGCACACGATGAAAAGATTTATAAACATAGTTTTGTTTCACTGAACTTTGTTTCTGTATTGTATTATGGCGCATATTGACATACTCTTTCCGGCTGGGGCATCGAGGGTCGTCAGCTCTATGATTTGAGTTCTTGAGGTTCTTTTTGATGCAGTTGAAACATTTGTAAGTTACTGATCCGTCAGATATTTTGTTAATAGGACAGGTGGATACGTCATGATTACTGCCGCAAGCAATGCATACATCATTACGATAACAGTTTCTAGCTCCGTGACCATACATGGCACATTTTGTGCATAGGGTGGGGCCACTGTTGCTTTTTAATGGTTTCTTCCAGTGAAGCACAATACCCCGAAGAAATCTAACTTTCAAAATATCGTGCTTCGTGTTAAGCGATCTGTCAAATCCTAGCATGTACAACGCATCATCAGTAGACAAACGAGCAGTCATGATTTCTTTGATATTAATTACAGATATGTTGTAAGAGTACTTTAGCACTTCAATTAATTCGTTTGGTTCTGTTTTGGGAAGTCCAAAAAGAACTAGCTTAAATAGTTTTTTGTCCTTTATTTCATGAGTAAAGAACTTAAAATTCGATTCAGTTAGTTTTTTTTAAGCTGACTCAAACTCAGTCATTGACGGAGAAATGATTTTTGTACCAATGGACAATCTTTTAAAAATGAATTTTGTTCCAATTAGATTATACACCTTAGTAAAGCCATGAACGGCATCTACTATTATTGGAGGTTTCACTACTTTGAATTCTTTTAATTCTACTTCTTCTTCACTAAATGTGTCCTCGTCCACATCAAAAGTTTCTAAAGGCTTGAACCTATTTTCATAAGCACTGATTTTATTTGATGAGGCTATGCCCCAAGTCTTTTTTCTTTTAACACGGGCCATGTGTTTCAATAACTTGAACCGTGTATTAAGTTATAACTGCAATATGTATAAATTGTTTTTGTAAAACATTCGTTTTGTTTTTCACTGATTGCTTTTGCATAACTATTCGTAGCTTGCATCAGCAAAACAATGCAATGTTTTTATTTTAAATGAACCGTTTTTAATTCAATGATAGAGAGCACAGTAAACACGTCTATTCGCGATCAAAGATAGCATAAGACAGTGCATTTTTACTTAATTTTTTGACTTTCTATTAAAAAAAAATCATTTTTGGGTACTAAAAAAATAATGATCAATATATAGAAACAAAACTAGTCATTTCTAATGTATTTTTTGATGTTGAATCTGAATCCGCTCTTGAAATAGCTCTATCACTTCTGGATTTTGAGATATTCTAACCTGAAATTTTGACATGTACGGGTTTTTCACCACTTTTGAGGTTATATAACAAGATCAGTTAAATGTTCGTCATAAAACCCGATAGGGTTTTTAAAAGTACTACTCTTTTTCTTCAAAACTCACTTTGATTTATATCGATATCTTTATTTTTCTCTGAAATATCCTAACATAAAAATAGTTCAAAAAATGCAGAAAAAAGTAATTATTGTCATATTGTAAGTAATTTACCATAATCAGTTTTAACAAGTTCAAGAATTTTTAAGTGTGTTACTTAATGACATTTATATATTGAAAATTGATTTTTAATTGAACTTTTAGTCATATATTTGCAAAGATCGATTTGTATATAAATCTATCAATGCATTTTCTGTTACATTATTATGACAAATTAAGGAACGGATTAAAAACACGGCTATATTGACATATGTTTCATCTTTCGCCACAAAGACTCATCAGATTATTTTTTTTGTAATTATAATTATATTTATTTCACTAAATTAATTATAATTGAAAAATTGCAAGTTGAAAAACTTTTGTGTTTTGGCCTGGGCGGGAGTTGAACCAAGGACCTCCGGGTTGTTAGCACACGTCGTTAGACTTTTTTTCATAATTATGTGTTAGAAAATGCATTGATAGATTTATATGTAGATCGATCTTTGCAAGTATATGACTAAAAGTTCAATTGAAAATCAATTTTCAATATATAAATGATATTAAGTAACACACTTAAAAATTCTTGAACTTGTTAAAACTGATTATGGTAAATTACTTACAATATGACAATAATTACTTTTTTCTGCATTTTTTGACGTCGTCGGCATACATTAGCACGTAACTAGTATTTATGACGGATGGCATATCATTCATAAACAAAATAAATAATAATGGACCAATATGACTGCCCTGGGGAACTCCAGATGTAACGGGATATTCATTTGATTTTATTCCCTTAAATAAGACACACTGAGTTCTGTTACGTAAATAAGAACGAATCCATTTTAGCAGAAGACTTGGAAAACCAATCAATGAGAGTTTAAAAAGCAACAAATCATGATTAACAACATCGAAAGCTTTACTGAAATCGGTGTAAATAACATCAGTCTGATAGCCCTTATCAAAATTATTTATTGTGCAAGTAGAGAACTCCATCAAATTTGTTACAGTTGATCTACCTCGCAAAAAGCCATGTTGGTGAGGAGAAATGTAAGGATTAGAACTATGAGCAATTTGCAAAGTTAAAATGTGCTCGAAAAGTTTAGGCAATGCGCTTAATTTAGCAATCCCCCTATAATTAGATACCATAGATCTGCTACCAGATTTATGCAAAGGAATTATAAAAGATGCCTTCCACACTTCAGGGAAAATGCCGCAAGTTAGAGATTTTTTGAATATTTCATAGATTGGGAAGGCGAGGACTTCACAGCAATTTTTAAGAACACAAGATGGAATACCATCAGGTCCTGCAGCAAATGAAATTTTAATTTTGCTTAATTTGCTAAGGACAATGTCCTTATCAATATGTGGCATTCTTACCAGACCCGAAGGTACTGGAAAAGGATAATCATTACAATTATATGTGGATGATGAGTAAGTAGATTGAAAAAATTTTGCAAAAAGATTACAAATATTAAAATCATCATCGGATTCCACCTCATCGTATTTCATTGCAGTTGGAAAGGCATTATTCTTTCGTTTTAGATTAATGAAGCTCCAGAAAGACTTGGGTACGGATTTCAAATTTAGTTTTACCTTTTGAAGGTATGATTGATAGGCTTTATTGCATAATAATTGATACCTTTTCCTTGCATTACAATAATTGGTGTAGTCTGTAGATTTGGACATTTTGAACTTCCTGTAAGGTTTAGATTTTTAGTTTCTCAATTTACGTATTACATTAGTAAACCAGATTGGGCCAGAAGAAGCAGATTTAAAAAAATGTTGGTACAGAATGTTCAAAATAACCGATAACAGCATTATTAAAGGCTATGACTACATCATTAAGACTTTTAGCTGTAATGATGTCTTCATCGAGATGAAGAACAGAGTTCCAATCAATTTCAGATAGCATCTCATTCAATAAAACATAATTAGTTCTCTTGAATAAAAAGATTTATCGCCTGTGAAACTGTCTTTAATGCTACTAGTCACATGTACTTTTAATACAATTTCCAGGGAAGGATGGTAAGAACCTTCAGGCAACGCTAGAGGATCACAGCGTGAGATACGAATAATATCACAATCATCAAAAAAAATCAAATCTAACGTCCTCAGATTCAGATTCAGATTCAGTACGTGATTTACTTGAAAAAGTCCCAAAGCAGATATAGAATTTAAAAAATCTGTTTCAAGCTGATTGCCTGGCGATGGAAGCAACTTTATAGGATCCAAAGTATTGGAACTCCAAGAGATGTTTGGTAAATTAAAATCACCTGTAACTATTAAGTGAGCGTCATCTTTTATTGCATTATAAGGTTTCATGTAAACATCATAGCTGGATTGAGGTGGAATATATGAACAGGTTATATATAAGCTTAAGAGTTAATATGTGATATAACGTTATATTGGGAAAATTCGTTGAAGGGAGTGGCACCGCCCACAAAAAATATAATACACTATAAAAAAAAAACTACTAAAGCAATCTTTCTAAATTTTAACTGTAGGGAGTCCACTTGCTATTAGGCACCTACGACCTGAAAGTGGGCAAAATATCACCGGTGTGCGTGGAACCTTCCATACAAGTAAAACAAATTAAAAGCTATTTCTCACAAATGGTACAACATATTTTGATGAAATTCGGTATGCGGATTTGTATCATGAGTATCTAAAGCACAACGAAAAGTAGGCTTTTTTCAATAATTGCCACGCCCTTTTTTTATGAAAATAAAAATGTTGGTTAATAACTCAGGCATTAAAAAAAAATGGAATGAACTGTTTAATCTATACTATTTATATAAATTTGCTTATATGAAAACCCTATGTAACGATTTGGTGCAAAATATACCGAACCGATTTTAATAACTTTTTTTTTTTAAAACGTTCTACGTGTGCTAAGGAACAGGATTGTATTTTTATTTTTTTGGTTTTTATAAGATAAACCTTTTTTTTTAGTATGAAGTTGTTGAAAAAAAAAATTCAATGCTTGCATAAAAATTATCGTTTGCATTTCAGTCGCTATAGCTTGCTGCGCCATGAGTTATGTGTTGTTGTTGTCTTTTCCGTCTCTTTCATTTATTGTTTTTTTTTTTATTCTTGATGCTTTGTTGTTGATGAGAGCAAAAATGAGAGTGATTTCGTCAGTGATGCCAACTCAATATTTTCAATATTTTTGGACTTTTAACGATGTTTTACATGTTTTTCAATATTTTTCAATTCTTTTAAACTTTTTTCGATATTTTGGATATTTTTCGGAACACTTGGACTTTGACCGATTTCTTCGATGTACATATTTCACTATTTTTCGAAACTTCTGATTTTTTTTTCGATATATTGGATGTTTTGTTTTCAGACTTTTACCGATTTCTTAAATGTGTTTCAATATTATTCAAAACTTTTGGACTTTTACCGATATATGGGATGTTTTTCGATTTCTTTTTTGCAATTTTATCGATGTTTTTCGATAAACTTAGACTTTTGCCGATTTCTTCGATGTGTTTGAATATTTTTTTTATTTCACTATTTTTCGAAACTTTTGAACTTCTTTCGATATATGTATTGGATGTTTTTCGATACAATACTTGAACTGTTACCGAGTACATAGTATGTTTTTTGATAAACTTGGACTTTATCCAATTTCTTCGATGTGTTACAATGTTTTTCGAAACTTTTGGACCTTTTTCATTATATTGGATGTTTTTCGCTTTATTTGGACTTTTACTGATTTTTTTATATATAGTATTTATTGATTTGAATCGTTCGCATAGAAGAACTTAGTCTTTAACAAGCCACTTATTCATAATAATAACAATCAGGTATTATTATTATTATTTCTTCGAGGTTTTCCAATACTTTTGGACTTTTACCGATTTTAGGATGTTTTTCAATATTTTTCGAAACATTTGGACTTTTACCTATCACGGTGTGCCTTAACCCGTTCTAAATCGGACGTCGTAGCACATCAATTTTTTTTCCAGATTCTGTTTACTTATCGTTCAAATGATGTATAAAAAATTTGCACTCGTGACTCTTCGACTAAATTTTGAGATAATCGCTTTTCCAATTGGGGCATTTTCCCATACAAAAAGAAAAAAAAAATTTTTTTAACTACGTTAAACAAAAATTAAAATAATCACAATCGATGTGTTTTGCAATGCTTAATGCGAATCCAACCTCAGAATTGCTCTACCATGTATAGTTTATGAGATATTGTAATCTAAAGACCAAAAAAAGTCGTTTTTTGCCATTTTTTGAAGCTATGTAACTATGTGACAAATCACATATTCGTCAAATGTGGCTCAAATACTTAAAAGTCTCAATATTTTTCTTTAAAACCTAATTTAAATTATATCAATATCTTCATGCTTCTAAGAGGTGTCGTAGACCGAAATATTGTCAAAACGGGTTTTTTGCACTTTTGTGTCTTTTTAGGCTAGGATATCTTTGAGGAAAAAAAAGATATCAACATAATTTAAATTAGGTTTTAATGGCAAGGCTTAGGAATTTAAAGTTGCTTACCAGATTTAATGAAATTAAAATTTCTTTCACACTTCAAACATGTTCAACGAACCGACTACTTCTAAATTCAGGCATTTGACATCCCGAGTGTTGTTGTTACGTGTATGGTATACGGCTGAATTTTGAAATGGTCGGTTCGTTGAACATTTTTAAAATGTGAAAGAAATTTTAATTTCGTTAAATCTGGTAAACAACTTTAAAGTCCTAATCTATGCCTTTAAAACCTAATTTAAATTATGTTGATATCTTTTTTTTCCTCAAAGATATCCTAGCCTAAAAAGACACAAAAGTGCAAAAAACCCGTTTTGACAATATTTCGGTCTACGACATCTCTTAGAAGCATGAAGATATTGATATAATTTAAATTAGGTTTTAAAGAAAAATATTGAGACTTTTAAGTATTTGAGCCACATTTGACGAATATGTGATTTGTCACATAGTTACATAGCTTCAAAAAATGGCAAAAAACGACTTTTTTTGGTCTTTAGGTTACAATATCTCATAAACTATACACGGTAGAGTAATTCTGAGGTTGGATTCGCATTAAGCATTGCAAAACACATCGATTGTGATTATTTTAATTTTTGTTTAATGTAGTTAAAAAAATTTTTTTTTCTTTTTGTATGGGAAAATGCCCCAATTGGAAAAGCGATTATCTCAAAATTTAGTCGAAGAGTCACGAGTGAAAATTTTTATATACATCATTTGAACGATAAGTAAACAGAATCTGGAAAAAAATTTGATGTGCTACGACGTCCGATTTAGAACGTGTTAAGGCACACCGTGCTATACTTTAGATGTTCTTCTATACTTTTAGACTTTTGCCGATATTTTAGATGTTTTTCGATACATTTGGGCTTTTACCGATTTCTTCGGTGTATTTCGATACTTTTGGACATTTACCGATATTTTGGACGTTTTTCCACTAAATTGAAATCTTACCGATTTCTTCAATGTATATTTTAATATTTTGCGATACTTTTGGAATTTTACCGATAAAATAAATATATCGGAGTATTTGTTTGTGGCACATTGTTTTAAAAAATAAAAAAAAAGTTTTCGTTATTAGCTTTTTTGTGCAATCTGGCTTTTTATTAAAGCCCGTGCAACGCCGGGTAAAACAGCTAGTTCTAATGTACAGCCATATGTACTTTTTGACGCTGAATCCGTCTCCATTGCAGAACTTTCATAACACCTGCAGGATTTTGAAATATCATTGCTTGAATTTGAAGAAAACGCTGTGTTCAGTCTTACAGCATAGCATCGAATAGCCATAATGATATCAAAATATCCTTTCGGATTTTTACAAAAGGACTCTTATTTTCCGGGTTATGATCCTTTGAAGATAAGATATTTCAGCTCCCATACAAAAGACGAAATATTTTGGGTGCGTGGCATATCCCATTTACTTATTTTAGGGCATTCTATTTCACCAAAAAAAAATTTGAGTTTTTGATATTTTACTATGCGTATACCATTTGATACTTTCCGAGTTTTTTCTAATTATTATTCTCATCGCTTTATTTATCATTTTGAAAGCATGACCATTAGAGGTGAAAAGATACGAATTTCATCACAAAAAATAGGTATGAATAATATCGACTAAAATAATAAGATCAGATTGTTGACCGAGCGGGGATCTTTCTCCAGGTACTCTATATATTAAACGAAAAAAAATAAAAATACTTGAAATAAAATGCTCATTCAACGCATTTGCAGCTTCTATAGGATTGACTACAGTTCTTCCATCAGTGCTGATTGCAGGACCAATAAGGATGCTGTTTTTGCTTATTTTATAACAGTCCATATTTTATGTCTATCATTACCAGCAGCTTCTATTTTATAATTAATGTAGTTTTGTTTTGCAGTTTTTATAGAGTAGGTTAGCTTGGTCAACGTATTTGTAATAGTTATTCTACTGTTTTTACTATTTGATAATTCATATATTAACATTTTAAAACTTGAGACTAGTTAAATTGAAAGTACCTAAAGATAGCTGAAAAAGAAAAGTGTCGGGTATTGTGGATCACCCTGTCCATTTCCTAAAGTAGTAACGTTATTCGCAATTTTTTTTTATACCCTACACCCAGGGTATATTCGCTTTGTCCTTCCGTTTGTCACCTCCTGAGACCATATAGCCATGTCCGTCTGTCTGGCTGGCTGGCTGGCTGTGTGTGAAAATACATTTTTTGGGAAAACTGAACAACGTAATTCAATGTTTGATACAATAATATACTTGAAATGCAGTGTAGGGTATTTATTTTTTGGCCAGGCCAAAGATATCACCCTTACTAGTTTGAGTATAAGTCTAGAAGTATTTTTGTAGATTAAATTTGCTATGAAATAGCTTTATAGGCTTTTTTGGTAGGATAAACCAAATTCATACTAACAAGCGAATAAGTAATGAGGATTACCGAATAATACGTAAAATAGTACTCCACATTACTCAAACTCGGGTGTCCCACACATGCAATTAGTTTTTTAAGGTGTAATAGTAGTCAAAGTTGATATATGGTATATATTATGGGGTAGTCCACATTACTCGAATACATCCCTTTTTTGAAATAATTATTGATTATATAAAAGGAATGTAAAATCAGACTTGCTTGTTCTGAGGAAGTTATTTAGTTATTCACACCGAACTAAAAATAAGCCAACTTGACCTCACAGCATATGTTAAGAAATTGCACACGTGTAATCAGCATAGTAGAAAATCCGAAGAGCGTAAAAAATATGCTTTTCACGTTTTGATGTGCATAAATAACCAGAATTGTTATACAGTCCTTAATATGAGTAATAAAAGGGTGCACCACATTACCCGCATAGTCCACATTACCCAAACTTACTATATCTATTTTAATATCAGCTTCTAAATGTAGATATGCAGCTTTAATGTTCGTATCACTAGGAGTTGAAAAGATTCGAAACGTATTAACTATTAGTCTGAATCATATAAAAAAACCAAAAATTAACTACTAATTAAACAAAGTATCGTTAATTCGACAGAATTCGTGGAATATCAACGGTTTTTTTTATTGCTCCTAAGAAATAAGATTTAAATTTTTGCTGGGGCCAACGTTATTAATGAAAGATCTCTGTACAAAATCAATGGATTATAAATACAATACTAAGTTAAGGTTTTTGGCTTTAAGTTTTCTCTTATATTTCTTTGCTAGATTTTGCTACAAGTTTTGTGTTTTATTAAAAAATAAAGGGAAAGTCAAAGAAAACATAGAAATTTCATAAGAAAACTTCAACGCTGGTAGAGTTCTTGTTATAAGTAATTATTATTATTTAAACTATTTTACAAATATGTTGTTTTCGTATTTCTGGTTTATGTGTTGTATACCCTACACAAGGTATATTTACTTTGTCCTTTTATTTGTAACACTGAGAAGGAGATGTGATCAAAAAAATATAAAATTCTTACAAATGACATTTAATGAACTTAGTTCGCATTTGTTGAAAAATTGTGTGAAACCAATTTCTGAACCCTTGCTATTGATAGTGAAAAATTTACTTTCCAGCTGTGTTTTTATTGATAGAAGGAAGTTATCTATCTTCAAATCAGGGAACAAAAATAATATTGAAAATTATAGACCAATTTCTGAAATAGCTAATATGCCTTAGATTTTTGAAAAAGTGGTATCGTTTATGAATGATATCTCTTAATGGTTTCAACTTGTAAATGCTGATGACCTAAAAGTGTTTTTCTATATCAAAAATAAGTATGTCTGATTGTCATATTCTTCAATCTGATTTAAATAATATTTCTGCATTTGAAACTAATAAGCTTTCTCTAAATCTTAATAAATTCTATACGACTGATATATGGAAGCAGACGGTGCAAGCTCTGAGCAAAAACCATGTAAATTCAAAAATGAGTGCGTTGCACAATACTTCTAAAATGCTGCGGTGTAGGGTATTTGTGGCTATGCCTAAGATAGCACCTTTACTAGTTTTTTTTTAATGAATTTGGTACATATTGAAGTATTTTTTTTTTTTTTGTTTCTTGTTTTATTGCTATTATTATTATTTTTGCTTTTTAATATAGAAAATATTCAAAGTACGACGAATAAAGCTTTAAAGTTTCGGTTGGTTAAACGAAAAACGCCTTAGAGCGTGAAGCCACGAGCCACGATTTTCAGTCAGGCTTACTTTTGAGTGTAGCCAGCCAGTCGATCTTTATATGAAGGCACACGATGCATACGAGGCAGTGACATGTACCGCCACGGCACTCTGTATTTTTTACTACCACTACCTGTACTGCGCTTATTTATTTTGGTTTTTTTCTTTTTATTAGGTATCCCCAACTAGTAGACACTCTATAAAATAGCTGAGCATCGTCGCAAACTTAATAAGGCGTTTTTAGTGTTCCAAATAGAAAAAAAAAACCAAAACATTATAGAGGAGATCGGAGCACTAAAACACAATTTTTTTTTTTCTTAAGCAAGAGCTCTGGTATACTTTTTTAATTGTATTGTTATGCAAGCTATCGTCGGTACAGAAACACTCATATGCACACGGCTGTCTTGAACGAAAAAAAAGGCGTTCCCCGATTCCGCCAAAAACTAAGTACTTACTTCGACTATGTATTTTAGACTATGTATAATCAGAATATAACATTGACAAAATCGCACCACATTCTCCCAGCATTTTTCTATATCTTTTATGATGCGGTATTATCTCCATATACAAAAAAAAAAAAACTGAAAAAATACAACAAACAAAAATAAAAATAGTGATTTTCGATGAGTTTTGCGATGTTGAATTCAAATCCGATATCAGAATTGCTCTATCTCTTATGGTTTTTGAGATATACTCACCTAAAAGTTGAAAAAACACTGTTTTTTGCTATATTTGAGGTTATATAACAAGACAAGGTAATTTCTTTACATAAAACTTGGTATAGCAGTTAAAAGTATTTTTCTTTAAAACCTAATTTAAATGATTTCGATATCTTTCAGATTTTAAAGAAAAAGACTACTAACCGCTATATCAAGTTTTATGTAAAAAAAATTATTTTGTCTTCTCGACTAGAAAAAAGTTCAGGTTTGGATCAGGCTTGCCTGAAGATTGGATCAGGACCGAGTCAGGCTTTCAGATCCGACATTGACGAATAAACGTCGCACCTTATATGAAACGGACCTGACCCATTTAAGCGGATCCGATTCGGATCCCATAAAGTTTTCAGGAACGGATCATTTGTGAGGATGGGATCATATCTATGTAAATTAATTTTAATTTCGTCCGGCCACAAAACGCTTTCCAAAAATATTTTGTAGCATTGATTAATATTGATTGATTTAATGTGGTCGTTTTGATATGGAATATGTACTACAAAAGGACTGGATCGGATGAACAAAGTTCCTTAATACAATTTAGTTCTGGAAATTTGATTTAAACAACGCACTAAGATCGCCGTATTAAGGAATAGCTGATCCGGATCTGATCCTAATCCGGAATTCCTGAACTAAATTCTTGTGGGGTTGTTATATAACCTCAAATATAGCAAAAAATAGTGTTTTTTGGACTTTTAGGTGAGTATATCTCTAAAACCATACGAGATAGAGCAATTCTGATGTCGGATTCAAGTTCAGCATTGCAAAATACATCGAAAATCACTATTTTTTCCAATTTTTTTTTATGGAGATAATGCCGCTCAGTGGCGGCGCCAAATGTAGACGTCAGCGATACCAGCTTTGCGAGGCCTCTTTCATTTCCGAGAAAGTAAACGATAAATAGATTAAGACTAATGTCTGAGTATATACATAAGTTTTATTGTTAATCAAATGTTACCAAAAATTACAAAACCAATTACAACTTAACTCATCTATAGCTCTAGTTGAAGAATTGCAAAATCTTAATATTATTGCCATTTGCTCAACACGGCTCACATCTCTAGTGCAATCGAGCATGATGGCGTAGTATTTTGCTTGTTTAACTCTATTTATAATTTCGTCAGTAACGGATTTAAACATTAATAGAGTTTGAATTAATTTATGACGCTGCGAATTCGTTACTGGAAATACGCACTTCCCCGGATCTACATCTATAAATGACTCTACTAAATGACCCGCTTGCTCTTGATTTTCTGCATCGCAAATCTGCCCACTTTCTAGCCCTACATTGGATTCAAAATCTTGGATCACAGTTGATTCGCTCGATTCTGAAACTATGTCAGAAATTTGGGGAACAGATTTCATCGATCCTGAAGCTAATTCTGCCTCAGCAACTAAAGATACTTGGGTAAGTGACTCATCAGAGGATCCTGAAGGAGTTACAGGTTTCATTAGAAATTTCATCATACTGGAACTCAAAGCTTGGTTGGACAGAACGGCTTCAGCATTTCTTTTTCTTTTAGATGCACCAGATTTCCATTTCTTCCCTATATCTCTGTCCTACTGAGTCCTCCAGACATGATGGCCTTAAATAGATGTAAATTAAGTTAACCAATTTTAATCACGCAGTATTTTCGTCGGGCAACTTGTATGTATGTATTCTCCTTTAACTCCTAGGAGGAGCATAGGGCCAATATCGAAAGGATTTTAAAATTTTGAGAAACCATATTGGTTCCAGTTATAGGAGAATCATTCCTAACTATGCATGTTTCTTGCACCTCCAAATCCGATGTGCATGCTGCCGAGGCAGGTGGATTAACCACACTCTGGTGGGTACCACTTGGAGAGTTATTTCCCATCGTTTTCCGATCCATGCTTCATTAGTATAATCTTCTCGGCAACGCCCCACGCAGTAAGTTATAAGCTTAAAGCTGGATCCGGCAAGCGCTGCAAATATAGTGGCCAAATTCACTTTTAATTTCAGCCGTCCAATCTGGAACAGACGCTGACCTGGGAGCCGCCCACTCTGGATCAGACGCTTCAGGATTTCGACAAGATGCTTATTTTAAGGCGGCATCGACTCGCCTTGTCAGTGCCAGTTACGGGCATTGTGGGTTTTTCTTTCGAGGCGCAACGCTGTCCAACGCTACACCCTTCCACACCCTGGCTGGTCACCCGCTTTTAGTCGCCTTTTACGACAGGCATGCTTACCTCGGGCAAATTCTGACCCCTTACCCGCAGGGGTATGTCGGGCAACTTAGTATTCTATAAAAAATTTCATTGATATATCGACGCACAGTGCTGTCACTCCATACAACGGAACGGGATTTCCACAGTTTTTGTTCGATTTCAATAAGATTTACCATTTACTGATACATTTTTTTGCGTTGTTTTCAGAAATGCAATTTTTTTTCAAATGCAATAATAGAAAAAAAGATATTCAAATAAATAAAACCACGAAACTTAACTGGGAAAAATTTATGTGCATGCTTTTAGGCGGTAAAAAACCATATTAAAATTTTAATAGTTCAAAGTGTTTTTGACATATAAAAGTATGCTGTAAAAAAAATCAAATTTAAAAAAATTCAAAACCATTTGAAAAAAAATTTCTGGTGTAAATTTTATAAAATCATTGATTTTTACGTAAATACGGGATATTCAGATAAATATTTAAAGTAAACGGGGAAAAACGGGGTTGTGAATTTTTCTTATCTTAAAATATGGAATCTGTACTATCTGTACGTTTAAGAACAATGCCCGCAAGTCCCGTCCTGCTCTTAAGAAAATTAGCATTTTCCGGTTTTTCATATTTGAAAATTTTTTTTTTATATCTTTTAAAATAACTTTAATTTGGCTAAAAAAATTTGCATGCAAAAAATATTAAAAATAAATGGGTATGTAAGCTTTTGTATGCATTTTATTTTATAACAATTGCTTTTGAGGTTTAGGAGCAGCAATTATTTTTAAAAAGTTCTGCGATTAGCAAATTTTCTTAAATGTATTTTTTTCGAAAAAAAGTTCAACTTTAACAAGCCGTAACACTTACAAATCACACTAGTTTTCAATAATTTTCAAGCGATTTCTTAATTGGACTATTTGCTGTAGAATGGCATGAAAAAAATTTTAAATTTTAACAAAAATTTTTTACGCAAATGACTTCTATCGCAGCACTGTGCGACGCCCGATTTCGTTTTTTTTTTTTCCTAGCAGACAAAACGTCCCGGATTTTGCGGAAGTCCCGCGTTTGCTCATGCTAGATAAAAAATTACTTTGGTTTGTTTTTGTTTTGTTTATTAGCACAATAAAATTAAATATCTGAATGGAAAGAATAGCGCAAAAATTTACTCATTCTAGTAACCGAAAAAAAGCGGCTTATTTTAAATACATATTTCGATCAATTTTTGTGCTTGAAAGTTTGTTTGTTTGTAGCTAACTCCACGAATTTGCTCAAAAAATTTCCTAGTTTAAAGGAAATAATGAAATTTGAAATTGGATTTTTAAAATTTTTTTTTTTGCGATGCCCCTCAGGCACGTCCATTAAGTTAGCAGAGCGAAAATGGCAGAACTGAAAAAAAGTGCCATAATTATAGGCTAATTTTGAGCCCAAACGCCGAATTTAAGGCTCTTCATTTTTTTAAAGAAAAAGTTTCGATAAAACACATGTGGGACGCATATTGAACTAAAGTAGGCAGTCAATAATTATTGGCTAATTATAGGCTATTTAAATGCCCCATCGCCAAAAGAAAAGCTTTTCATTTAAAAAAAGGACCAAATCAGTTTTCTTGAAATAAGGTACTTTGAATAACAACAATAAATATTTTTGTAGACAATTTTAACCCTCTAAAACTCCCACATGTAGGTCTTTTAACCTAAATGTGGGGGTGTCAAAATGACCCACATGTAAGGGTCTTAGAGGGTTAAAATTTTCTACAAAAATATTCCTCGTAATATCCTGCATAAGTTTACTGAACACATGATACACCTCAAATGTAAGGATCATATAGTTATTTGCATCGATTTAACACATGAATTCGTTATTTTTGTTTTTTCATGTACAGTGGATTAAAAAACTTCAAAAATCGATTAAAAAAAAATCTGACGTGCTGGAGAAAAACGACGAGACACGGGTATTTTGCTTCAACGCTTACTTTAAGAATTTTTAAGATTTTCTCATGTGCTTTACAAAAAGTTTCAAATTATCGACAGTTTACTAAAAAAAACCGAAAACTGGTAAGGGTGTAAAATTTTGCCTGGCCAAACATTAAATACCCTACACTGCAGTATTTTTCAAATTTTGCTCATATGGGAGTTGCTACGCCCTCTTGTCCGAGGTCACCCAGTTTTTGTTCAGCGCTTGCATTTATAGTTTTTAGTGTCTGAGTGACAAACTTTTTCAGTAAAGCGTTTTGAAGCTTTTGCTTATATAGGAGGTGCCACGCCCTCTTGACCGAGTTCGTCTAGTTTTAGCTTAGAGCGTGCAATTATAGTATTTAGTATTTGAGTGAAGCTTGGTTCGATTATCTCAAGAAACTGTTTCAGTATAGCATTTTGAAACTTTTGCTTATGTGGGAGGTACCACGCCCCCTTGTCCGATTTCACCCAATTTTTGTTGATAGCTTTCATTTATGATTCTTAGTGTCTGAGTCAAATTTGATTCGAATATTTCAAAAAACGCTTTCAGTATAGCGTTTTTAAGCATTTGCTTATATGGGAGGTGCCACGCCCTCTTGTCCGAATTCGCTTAGTTTTTCCTCAGAGCTTGCGCTTACAATTTTTAATATTAATGCGTATTTTGGTTGCATTGTCGTGAAAAAAACTCCTAAAATTGCATTTTGAATATATTTTTTGTATGGGTGGTAGGCGTGTCCGTTGACCGATTTCGCTCATTTTCAATCCCCCGAGCTAACTTTGGTGACGAAGGCAGTGTACCAAGTTTCATTGAATTATCTTGCTCAGTTTTCCCAAAAAGTGTATTTCAACACACAGCCAGCCAGCCACCCAGCCAGCCAGCCAGCCAGCCAGCCAGACAGACGGACATGGCTATATCGACTCAGGAAGTGACGCTGATCAAGAATATATATACTTTTCTATATCTGCCACGCCTCCTTCTCTGCGTTACAAACGGAAGGACAAAGTGAATATACCCTGGGTGTAGGGTATAAAAATGCGTTTTTCCCTATTTTTATACTTTGTCCTTCCGTTTGTAACGCAGAGAAGGAGGCGTGGCAGGTATAGAAAAGTATATATATTCTTGATCAGCGTCACCTCCTGAGTCGATATAGCCATGTCTGTCTGGCTGGCTGGCTGGCTGGCTGGGTGGCTGGCTGGCTGGCTGGGTGGCTGGCTGGCTGTGTGTTGAAATACACTTTTTGGGAAAACTGAGCAAGATAATTCAATGAAATTTGGTACACTGCCTCCGTCGTCAAAGTTAGCTCGGGGGATTGAAAATGAGCAAAATCGGTCAACAGACACGCCTACCGCCCATACAAAAATTATATTCAAAATGCAATTTTAGGAGTATTTTTCACGACAATGCAACCACAATACACATAAGGACTACAAATTGTAAGCGCAAGCTCTGATAAAAAACTGAGCGAATTTGGACAAGAGGGCGTGGCACCTCCCATACAAGCAAAAGCTTCAAAACGCTATACTGAAAGCGTTTTTTGAGATATTCGAACCACCTTCGACTCAGACACTAAAAATTATAAATGAAAGCTCTCAGCAAAAATTGGTTGAAATCGTACAAGGGGGCGTGGCACCTCCCATATAAGCAAAAGTTTCAAAATGCTATACTGAAAAAATTTTTTTAGATAATCCAACTAAATTTCACTCTGACACTAAAAACTATAAATGCAAGCTCTGAACAAAAACTGGGTGTACTCGGACAAGAGGGCGTGGCACCTCTCATATAAGCAAAATTTTCAAAATACTGCAGTGTAGGGTATTTATTTTTTGGCCAGGCCAAAATTTACACCCTTACTAGTAGTAATTTATCAATGAATTGTATACAACTTTTGCATTTTTCCATCGATTTTTTTAAGTGGTATCTTATTTTCTTCACAAATATATAGTCTATGATACAAAAACAAAAAAAAATATAAAAAAATTATTTCTTCTTGTATAAATCTGCAGTTGATTTTGATTTTTTGTTATTTTTTCGAAAAAAAAAAATGTTTTTTTTAAAAATCAATTTATTTCGCCGAAACTAACAAACCAACCAAAAAGTGATGCGAATTTTATTTGTAGGTAATTAAATTACCTTTCATATGACATATAATACATTTGAATACAAACATTAGTTCTTGAGATATTTGTATTTAAATGGAACTATCTTTTTTTTTTGGTTCGAAAACCGAAAATGACCGATATCTCGAAAACGACACGAAAAAAAAAAATAATGCGATTTTCGGAATCAGCAGCCTATTTTACATATGAAATGGATAGTGGCATTCACTGGGAGATTTGGCTGTTGCATAGTGTTATTGACTACTTTCTTTAGTTCAAAATTTTTTTTTTTTTTTCGAAATCGCTCTGCTAGCAACTCGTATGTGTTTTCTTGAAATAGCTTAAGTTTAAGCTAGCAGAGCAAACTTTTTTTTTAAAAAATTAAGAGCCTAAAATTCGGCGTTTGGGCCCATTTCGCTCTGCTAACTTAATGGACGTCCCTCAGGCGCGAGGCGACTTGCACAATTTTATTAAATTTTTTAGGGTTAGTACAGATAGATATCAACTTTTGAAAAAAAATTACACTGGCAAAAAAAATTTATTTTATGTGGAAAAAAAGCTTTTTTGCTTTTTTAAAGCCAATTTGGGGCTTGGTGCACCCTTTTTATTTTTTTAAAACTATTTCTATTTTAAAGTAAATTTTATTCTAACTATTTACCAAGCTTAAAAATTGTGGTATCTTTTACAATTATCAAGTTATGAATTTTTGAAGTTGTTTAATATTGTGTTTTCCATGAGTCGTTGCTGGCTGTCTCAAATTTTTCGAAATTTGCAGTTGGGTTCTCAGATTTTTATAAAAATTCACAGCGCTGATCTAAGTGCTAAGTATGGAGACCTCTTATATTAGTTTTGGGAAAAAAAAAGAGCTCAAAGTAATGAAATTACCCAAAAACCATTCATAATATTGAGAAAAAATATTCGGAACCTGGATTTGAAATTTAATTTAATAGCATTTTTAGGACAATCAAATAGGTTGAAAAAAAATACAATGTCAAGTTTGCGCACTTAGGCACTCCTAGTGCTTAAAGTAGACATAATACTCATTTAAAAAAAAAAAGTTTGGTGAAAATATCAAGTGGCCATTTTTTTTTAATTACCAAAATATTTAACCAAATTTTTCGTTTTTAAGAGTAATTTACAGTTCACTAAAATAGGTTTTTTTTTTTATTTCGTGTATTTTTTTATTTTTTTTCTCTGTGTAAAAATATTGTGTGTTATATTAAAAATATTCAACTCCCATAAAAAGTCTCATCGCCTTAAAATTATATATATTTCAGACAATACGGTCAGAGCCTAATTAATACAGTAATATTTAGTACCATCATATAGATTAAGAAAAAAAGTCAAAGGTAAATTTGCGCACTTAGGCATTCCCAGGGCTTACAGTAGACATAACACTGACTAAATAAAGAAAGTTTGGTAGAAATATGGAGTGGCCTATTTTTTTTACTTTCCAAAATGTTTTGCAGAATTTGGCGTTTTTTCACATTTATCTCTCTAAATTCTATTCTATAGCACCAACATTTTAAAAGATTTGGTTTTGAATTTATAATATTTCCATAAAAAATATCTTGGCCGTAATGTGTGCCGATTTTCAACTCTTTTCGATATTGGGAAGTATTAAAAAAAATTGGGAAAATAGCAATTAATTTCATGGACACAAATTTGTAAAACATCATATTTTAGGCCAACTTTGACGATTTTTGGTATTTTATGTAAAAAGCGGAGACAAGTAAAAAATTACTTATGAGTTAATTATATATTTTCTGATATTTTTTCATATTCGGAATGTAAAAATTCGATTTCAAGTTTTTTCCGTCTAGCTTGTACTGATCGCATCACTGTGCGACATCTTCTACACTACTCCAACATAACAGAACATGTTAAGATCCTGGATCCTCCGATAATACGGAACAAAGGTCCGAAAATTAAAGTGTTTTTTGATGGGTTCTACATGGAAGCAGGGATCGAATTACCAATATTCCCAAAAGCAGTTGCAAGGGGAAAAACGGCACCGACTTTTTCAATGCAAACATTTACTCAAGGCTAGTCTGGGAGTGTTTTGAACTTCTTGAAGTCTTGCGCTGGACAAATTATGTAACTCTAACCTGGATAAATGAACAAGGCAATAAAAGGGTACAACTCTTAGCCAAGTACTTAAGTAGTGCCGTTCGCGATAGATCAAGATTATGTTTTTTTTATATTTTTAAGTATGTATGTATACTTATTGTTCTATTTCTGGTGCGATACGCAACAATGCGCGAAATCATTGTGTGATCCCCATGGTACCAAAATAATTATGCAAACACACACAAATACATATGAATGAGCACAGACAGTTAAAGGCATATGTATGCATAAAAATGCATAAAAGTATATTGAAGTAAACACATACATACATATATATAAATATGTATTAGTGTTTTACTTAAATACAAAAAGCAAAAAAAAAAAAAAACTAGTAAGGCTGTTACCTTTCGCCAGCCAAAAATTAAATACCCTACCCTGCAGTATTTTGAAAATTTTATTTGTACGGGAGATATTACGACCTCTTATCCAAATTCACTTAGTTTTGCTCAGATTTTGTGCTTTCAGAGTTAAGAAAATTTTGCTTGTGTGGGAGATGCCACGCCGCACAGTAGCGATATTCTTCAAAATTCAATTTTGTTTTTTTAATAGTTTTTATTTTCTACTAGCCTTCTTTGCCCGCTTCGCTAGGCGTGTTTGTTTTGTTTTTTGATTCACAATAGCTTAGAAGGTATACAGGGATAAAATTTTGATTTACGCTACTGCCACGTCACCAATACAAATTTAGGTATTTTGAGAAAGTTAATTTCATTTCAAACCATCTTAAAAATTGGCAATGGCATAGCTGGAGTGTCCCAGGAAACCATCAATAATTAAGGCTTGTTGATAGTTTGCCTTACATGTTTTCCCTGCAGTACATCTAGATATTCTTCGTTTTGACTATGAAGCCTTCGGGTGACCTTCGGGAAGCATCGGGTATTACAAAAAACTATCAGTTAAAGTTTATTGATAGTTCACCATAGATTTTTTCCTCTCGTGTACCAAGATATTCTTCGTTTTGACTATGAAGCCTTCGGGTGACTTTCAAACACCTTCGGGTGTTCCAAAAAACTATCAGTTGAAGTTTATTGATGGCTCACCATTGATTTTTTCCCTCTCGTATACCTAGATATTCTTCGTTTTGACTATTAAGCCTTCGGGTGGTCTTCGGAAACCTTCGTGTACAGCATAAAAACATTCCCATACCTAATATATACTCATTTCCAATAAGCATTTTATGCCTAGTACACTTTTTTCGTAAGATGCTTTCCTCTTGAGTAAAAAAAGATTTTTGCCTTCCGCTGGCGTTCAAAAGCCAGAAACTCCCATTTTGCGTCCCAATCCCATCTTGAGTCATACATCATTTTAAAGCTTATAAATTATGCTTTAATTTAAAGTACTTTTAAAAAAAATCGAAGGGGGCTTTTTTCAAAAAAAATTCAAAAGTATTTTTAAGTGTAAAAAATTTTGGTAAGAAAAAATTTTTTTCACTAAGAAATATTTTTGTATAAAAAGAACACTTCAAAATGACTAGGATCACTAACTTAAATTTATCAATTTACAAACTTTAGTGTAAGCTATAAATTTTTTAAAAAACACCCTTTTCATAAAAATTACTAAAAAACGCCAAGTTCAACACCCTGTATTTTAATAACAAATGGTACTAGGACCAAATCCTCCCGGATTGTTGTTCTTGCACACCGGATCTACCATATTGCCAAATTTGAGCGAAATCGGAGAAAAAAAATTTAAACCTGGTACACTTGGCATGGAGTGCTTCATATATATATAGATATAGATGAATTTTTTTAAAGACATTGCACGGCGTGCCTTAACCCGTTCTAAATCGGACGTCCTAGCACATCAAATTTTTTTCCAGATTCTGTTTACTTATCGTTCGAGTGATGTATAAAAAAATTTTCACTCGTGACTCCTCGACTAAATTTTGAGATAATCGCTTTTCCAATTGGGGCATTTTCCCATACAAAAAGAAAAAATTTTTTTTTTTAACTACATTAAACAAAAATCAAAATAATCACAATCGATGTGTTTTGCAATGCTTAACGCGAATCCAACCTCAAAATTGCTCTATCGTGTATAGTTTATGAGATTTTGTATACTAAAGACCAAAAAAAGTCGTTTTTTGCCATTTTTTGAAGGTATAAAACTATGTAACATATCATTTATTCGTCAAATGTGGCTTAGAGACTTGAAAGCCCCAATCTTTTCCTTTGAAACCTAATTTAAATTATATTTTTATCTTCATGCGTCTAAGAGATATCGTAGACCAAAATATTGTCAAAACGGGTTTTTTGCACTTTTGTGTCTTTTTAGGTTAGGATATCTTTGAGGAAGAAAAAGATATCAACATAATTTTAATAAGGTTTTAAAGGCAAAGATAAGGACTTTAAAGTTGCTTACCAGATTTAACGAAATTAAAATTTCTTTCACATTTTAAACATGTTCAACGAACCGACTACTTCTAAATTCAGCCGTTTGACACCGCGAGTGTTGTTGCGTGTATGGCAAAAAACCCGTTTTGACAATATTTCGGTCTACGATATCTCTAAGAAACATGAAGATCTAAATATAATTTAAATAAGGTTTTAAAGGAAAAGATTGGAGCTTTCAAGTCTTTAAGCCACATTTGACGAATAAATGATATGTTACAAAGTTATATAGCTTCAAAAAATGGCAAAAAACGACTTTTTTTGGTTTTTAGGTTACAATATCTCATAAACTATACATGATAGAGCAATTCTGAGGTTGGATTCGCGTTAAGCATTGTAAACCACATCGATTGTGATTATTTTGATTTTTGTTTAATGTAGTTAAAAAAAAATTTTTTTTCTTTTTGTATGGGAAAATGCCCCAATTGGAAAAGCGATTATCTCAAAATTTAGTCGAGGAGTCACGAGTGAAAATTTTTTTATACATCATTTGAACGATAAGTAAACAGAATCTGGAAAAAAATTTGATGTGCTACGACGCACTATGGTTTTTTTTGGACTAAAAAGTGCCCACAAAAACAATTCACTACAAGGACCCTTTTTTTTAAAAAAAAACAAATGCAAAATTAAAGGTTATACATTGAGCTATCTGAAAAGATGCCCGCTTTTTCTAGCATTTGATCCACAAATTAGGGACAGAGGTCGAAATCTCATAAATTTTGAAAAAAAACGGTTTTTCTGTTTAAAAATGCTAGTCGCATTAAACGCAGGAATGATATATGAATAAATTTATATGCATTCAATGAAATAAAGCAAGAAAAAATTAATTCATTATAAAAATGGGCGGTGCCACGCCCCAAAAACAAATTCCTGATATCTCCGAAACTATTAGTCGCAGATAGATAAGACTCAGCATATTTGTAATAGGCACAGAGAGAAATAATATATATTAGAAAAGTGGGCGGTGCCACGCCCCAAAAATATAAAACACACCATATCTTCGAAACTATTTGACCCATGTGGATGAAAATCGGTTTATATACAAGAGTCATCAAGACAAATAATGTCTGCTGAAAAAATATGTGGAGCCACGCCCATACGAAGAGCTACATGAATGAACTTGTTTCCTGTAGAACAGAGTGGCAATTAATAAGGATATGTTCATTGTTGGGTGTGGTGCCGCCTTTTTTTTCAGCAAATATTATTTGACCTACTAATTTTTATATATATACCAAAATTCATTGCTGTAGCTCAGATAGTTTCGGAGATATGATAAATTTTATATTTGTAGGGCGTGGCACCGCCCACTTTTTTAGTGGATATTATTTCTTTCTGTGCCTGTTACAAATATACCGAATCTTATCTATCTGCGTCCAATAGTTTCGGAGATATGACGAATATGACGAATTTGTTTATGGGGCGTGGCACCGCCCATTTTCACTTTGAGTTGATTTCATCTTAATTGATTTGATTGAATGTATATAAATTTATTCATATATCACTCCTGCGTTTAATGCGACTAGCATTTTTAAACAGAAAAACCGTTTTTTTCAAAATTTATGAGATTTCGACCTCTGTCCCTAATTTGTGGATCAAATGCTAGAAAAAGCGGGCATCTTTTCAGATAGCTCAATGTATAACCTTTAATTTTGCATTTGTTTTTTTTTAAAAAAAAGGGTCCTTGTAGTGAATTATTTTTGTGGGCACTTTTTAGTCCGAAAAAAACCATAGTGCGACGTCCGATTTAGAACGGGTTAAGGCACACCGTGATTGCTGTTAGCGTAGTTTTTATACCCTACACCCATGGCATATTCACTTTGTCTTTCCGTTTGTAACGCAGAGAAGGAGGAGTGGCAGATATAGAAAAGTATACATATTCTTGATCACGGTCACCTCCTGAGTCGATATAGCCATGTCCGTCTGCGTGGCTAGCTGTGCGTGGAAATATTTTTTACGAGAAACCTGAGTAAACTAACACAGGTTTACAAAAAAAAAAAAAAAATGTCATGGCGTTTTGACCAGACTATGTGTTTCCTAGGGACTTTGACGTCCTGAATCCGAATCTCGGGTCCGTTTTTTTCCAGAACGTCTGAGAAAAATGATTTCAAGGTCATATGGAGGTCAAAATGGAGATCATGTTTCGTTTAGTGATAATTTCGCTAAAATTCTGAAACTAATTTTTAGTAAGCATTTTTTCAATAAAATTAAAAAAGAAAAAAAAAAAACTGGCCGCGCCAGGATTTAAATCCACGACCCTCCGCGTTCTAGATATTTTTTTCTTACATTTACCAACCCATTAGACCGCTACATCAACGCCCGATTATATGAAGAGGTATTAAATTTGTATATTAAGCAAATGTTTCCAAACAGAATTTGACGTACAAATGCTCCTGCAGCATTACATAGAATCATTGTGCAATCAGTTTCAATTCAAGTAAGCAAAAGTAAATAAAAATGAGAAAGGAAAATCGAAAAGTGAAATAAAAAAGGTTGAATAAAAAATATTTTAATAAAAAAAAAAATAAAGCAAAAAAAAAAAAACAAATAAAAAAACGAAAAAAAAATATCACCCGGGCTGGGTTCGAACTCACGTTGTTCTTACTGCATGCAGCCTTATAAAAAACACAGGCCCACAAAAAAAAAAAAAGTACCATGCGCGAAAGATCAGACCACCTGAACTTTATGTTTTCGGGGTCGCTGAATCCGAATATGGTGCCAGAATAGCGAAGTTGGCTCGCGTTTTTTCAGAAATCAACAATAATGCTGAAAATTAGAGATTTTTCCTGGTTTCTGAAAAAATACGAACCAACTTCGCTAATCTGGCACCATATTCGGATTCAGCGACCCCGAAAACATAAAGTTCCGGTGGTCTGATCTTTCGCGCAGGGTACTTTTTTTTTTTTTTTTGGCCTATGCACAGGACTACAAAAAAAAAATCCCTGCACAAACGATCAGACCACCTGAACTTTATGTTTTCGGGGTCGCTGAGTCCGAATATGGTGTCAGAATAGCGGAGTTGCTTCGAGTTTTTTCACAAATAAGAAATAATGCTGAAAAAAATCTCAAATTTTTCAGCATAATTGTTGATTTCTAAAAAAACGCGAACCAACTTCGCTAATCTGGCACCATATTCGGATTCAGCGACCCCGAAAACATAAAGTTCAGGTGGTCTGATCTTTCGCGCATGGTACTTTTTTTTTTGTGGGCCTGTGAAATCATTGTGATAGTGCTTCTAAATTTCTAAGCACTTTTGAAGTGCTTGGATCAGAAGCGCTAGAAATTTTTCCTCTTGGGCTTCTACTACACCACTACTAATTAACTGAAATAAATAAAACAAGACATATCAGCACAGTATTCGTTTTTTTTTTTTTTCAAATCTTAGTTCTGTCAAGACATTTACACACGACACTGAACTGGAGCATTTGATAAATAAAAATCAGGTATCTTGAAATGAAATGTCTTAAAATGCAAACAAGGCGTCTTGTGCAGACCCCTAATAAATACTAGAGAAAGTGACTGCAAGCCTTAGTCAAAAACTAGGTAAACTCGGACAAGAGGGCGTGGCACCTATCATACAAGCAAAATTTAAAAAATGCTGCAGTATAGGGTCTTTAATTTTTGGCCAAGACAAAGGTAAACACCTTTACTAGTTCTTTTTATATAAGCCTTCCAAATTTCACTTAAATACTTGGAGTTGTTGGCACAAGATTTGAGCAAAAACTAAGTGAATTTGGACAAGAAGGTAAGCCACCCTCGTACAAAAAAAATTTTCAAAATACTGCAGTGTAGGGTATTTAATTTTTGGCCAGGCCAAAGGTAACACCCTTACTAGTTTAAATCTAAAAATTGTATTGTTTTTGATGAGTCCATGATCGAAAGGGGCATGACACCCTTAATAACTATACAGGCACATATGTACTAGACGTTATTTTCGGCGCTGAGTCCGAACACGAGGTCGGAATAACTTATAAGTATACCTGCGAGATTTTCAGATTATTTTCCGGGAAAAGGTGTTATTCTCGAATTGCCATATCTTCCTTATTAAACTATTTCTTGAAACTTTTCCGATTGGACTCTGACTTTCCAAGATAACACCTTTAGAAGTGAACGCACCTCTATCTCCATACAAAAGACTTCATTATATTTGTATCAGAAAGTCGAATGCAATACCGGTATCCGGTATTGAAATTTTTTCAAAACCGGGATTCCGGTATACACCGGTATTCTTTGCAACGATAAAAATGGAATTAAAAGAGGGCAGATATGAATAACATGAGTCCGCGGATGATCTGGCTGAATACAAAAAAAAGATGAATTAGAATAACGCTTTATTTTTATATTAAATAAAAAAAGAAATAAAATAAATATAGTTACTCTTCAATTCAAATATTGTACTATAAGCAATATATTAAAAAAATTACTATTAGGGTTTAAATTATTATTAACATAGGAACGTAGAAACGGAAGTTCATCAAGGCTTTCATCCTTCAGACTTGACCCTATTTTTGTGCAAATTACTCCAATAGAAGCAAAAGCCCTTTCAGATTGCACACTCGTTGATGAAATCGAAGGAAACCGTTATGCATAAATAAGATTCAAGTATCTTTTGCCGATGTTTTCATTTTCAAAATAGCTTAGCTCTTATCCAACTATTCTGGTGTAGCTTCTAGTCGATTTCGTTTTTGGCGAGGCAATTATCAAATTTTCAGTGTTAAAATATTAGAGTAACTTCGGGTAATGTGATATAGGCGGGTAATGTGATATACCAGCATATCTTCTTAAATAAACAACTGCGTACTCTATGTAGTCTCCAACGTAGTCGAAAATCTTGTTTTTGTTTCTTCTTAAATTTTTAGGTTAGGATAACTCCAAGAAAAAAAAAGATATTGATATAATTTAAAAAGAGTTTTGTACGGAAAAATATGTGCTTTTAACTAACATAACAAGTTTCATGATAAAGTATTACACTGTCGTGTTACATAACCTCAAAAGTAGGAAAAAATCACGAAAAATCTTATATTTTCGTAATTTTTGGGTTAGGATATCTCAAAATTCTGTAGCGATAGATCGATTTTGTTAACGGGTTTGAATTCAGCATCCAAAAGTTAGTTAGAAATGACTATTCGTGTTCCTTTTTATTGATTTTAGTTTTCGCATGTTATTTTTGACTTAACTCAACTTTGCCAAAAACGGATAATTCGATTTAGAAAAAAAGCGCCCGACGGATTTTCTTAATTTTATTTTTATATAATAAGGAAAGTACCCTGATCACGAAAATATAAAAACTTTCCGAGTGATGTAACTTGAGGGTTAAAAAATGTTTTGAACCCCCGTGACATCAGTTAAATCATGATCATCCGGCTCATCGTCTAAATTATTGTTTCACTATCCCTTTATTTTTTGTAAAACGGTGTTATTGTTTTTAATTTTTTATAGTACCGAAATATCGGTATTAATTTATGCCAAATATATATATACCGGTATTTCGGTATATATTAAATTATGCCAAATCCCGGTATTTCGGTATTGAATTTTGGTCTGGGATACCGGTATCGGTAATACCGGTATTGCATTTTCTAGTCACAGACACTTAAAAATCGTTTGGTATAGTTTGATATAAAATATTATTTCCATTTGAAACCATTGGAAAATGGAACTACACCTTTTTCCATTCGAGGCTAACTAATATTCTATTTCTACATCTACTTCCTATTAGTGGTCGTTTCATTCGAGTCCAACTTATACTCCATTTCTATACCTGCCTTTCATTAGAGGTCATACGCATCACATTTAGTTGATCATAAGTATTGCAAACATTGTTACTAGAAATAAGACTTAATTATTATAACAGAACAAAAACTTGAATAAAAAAACACGAATAATCAAAAACGTCACTCTTATATTTTTCTTGAAGCGAACCTTGAATCCTGGATTGGTTGAGTATTTCCCAGCTATAGAACCGGGGGTAACCGGAGTTCGTTACAATCTTAAGGCTATGTTTATGCTCAAGCGTATTCAAGTCGAGCGATGCAATGCGATTCTCTTCTTGCGACAAGTTATACGGCAAGAGCTACGAGAATTTACAACCCAAAATGTTTGAAACAGAGTAGCGAATCGCTCAACTTTTATTTGAAATAACTATGTATGCATTTGTGTAACATGTTTTAGGCATTACTCTAAGTTTTATGCAATTCTTCTGAAATTTTCCATAGAATATCTTTGTGGAATACATTAACCCCTTATAGCCCAGTATTTGGAAAAAGCAGCCATGGGCTAACATGTTCTAAAAAATTGTTCCTTGCGACGCGAGTACGCTCGATCATAAACATAGCCTTAAGGAGGAAACTGTGGGTTGAGCGTACATGGTATAATTTCTATCGGAAACTTTTGGACTTTTGAAACATTATATTTTGACGTGTACGAGTATTATTTGGATAGCAACAATCTAAGTTTCAATCGAATTTTTAACTTGCAGCTGGGGAGGGGTGGCTTAATAAAAAATATATGACGCATCGCAAAACTTTCGTCGCTATTTCACTCCTCTAACTGTTGTGTACTCGGCCCCCCTGAAACAATCAGCCCTTTTTTGTTTTCTATTTCTTTGATCTGACTTGGAAGCTTTGCTTTGCGATCCATATGGTTTTATTTACTGTAATTTGTGTTGCTGTTGCTTTTTTTTTCATATGTCTGTAGATGTTATTGTATGTGTGTTAAACACCAGATCAACGGACCGTGATTCCTTTCGTTCGCTTGGGCTTTGGCTTCATCCAGAGAGACGACTTGTGGCAACTGTTGCTTCTGTTGTTAATGCTATTGTTGTTGTTTTGTTGTTGTTGTTGTGGTTGTTATTATTATTTTTGTTGTTGGTGCTATTATTATTATTATTATTGTTGATTGTGTTGATATTTTGCTGTTGTTGCCTTTAAAGCCGTTGCCCCGAAATCGAAAAAATCAGCTAGAGAGAAATAAAGTCATATCGACTGACTGGCGCACGAGCAGTAGAAGCAGTAATAGCAGCAGCAACAACAGTTAGTCAGGGTTTTTAAAAGTCTATGTTATAGCAATAAAAAAAAACTTAGAGCCATTGCTACCTATCAGCCATAGTGTTATAATTATTCAGACTTCGGTTTTGTTAACAAATGAATTATCAAATTTGGAAGGGTAGGTACTTATGACCCCCAAATTAGAAAGGTAATATGGATGGATGGGAATTTGAATCTAAGCAGAAAAGACACCAACGCTGAAACCCTCTCGGGTGTATAACTTTTACCATTCGTCTGTTATTCGCCGTATTTAGGATTAGTTGTTTTACCTGATTTTGCGATGGAAAATAAAAAAATGAGTTTTAATTTTTAAATACATACTTTTTGGTGGAGATGTTTTTAAAATTTTCTGGAGGGTAAAAATCAAAAGAAAAAAAAGAAAAAATGCTGTACAAAAGATCTTTCAGGTCGCAGTACAATCCAGAGCCTTTTAAATAATAAAAATAAATTATGAAATATTATGTCCACGACATACAGGCGGCCGCTAAAGTGGTAAAAATATACAAAAAATGTGATGATGTCTGTTTTCGGAAGTTATAACAATATTCCCAACGGGAAGAAATGAAGCTGCTTCCAAAAAGAGCGCAATAGAAGCACATCTCTGGTAACATACAAAATTTTTCAAATTCGATTTTTTTTTGCTTATGAAAGTTAATAAATCTACCAAAAGTTACAGAAAAAAAGTAATTTTTGTGAAATGAAACTTAAAATTTTGAAAAACTGCCACGGAAGCGTATTTCATGTGCTTCTGAAGATGTGCATGTGCTAGGACATGCTGTGTTAAAAAAGATAAACAATTAGAACAGCACTGGAAGCAGCTTCTTGCTCCCCTAGAAGCGCAACGGAAGTCATTTCAATGCGCTTCCGTTTCCCGTTGGGAGTACACACATTTTTTGTTCTACGATTGATCGTTTGAGAGATATCACTAACTGAAAAATTACATTTATACTTATTTACGAGTATACGACAAACTGTGAAGTTTTTTATTTGTTTTGCGTAAACGTTCATTTTAAGAGAAATTGTTAAGCAATTCCAAAAGAAAACCTGCAACAGTTTATAAAAAAGCAAGTAAAGTGAGTTCTTTACCGTATTCGCTGACGAATTGGTGCTCTAAAACAAAAACACTGAATCAGATGTATAGTTTTCCCTGCTCCCTGTTTTCACATTAACTATGTGGTTCTCTAGTTGTATTTCCTAATCCCGCCAAAAAGGGTGCTGTTAATCCTTTTTCCTATTGCCTGTAGTCGGCACTATTAATGCAATATTTTATATTTTTTCTTTTGTGAACATTGCTGATGTACTCACATATAACCATACAAACAAACTTTTCCCACCAATTTCATTTTTCCAAGAGCAAGAGACATGAAGTTGTGTCCTTATTTTCTCATATCCACACACTTGTTTAGTGAGTTCACATCCTATGCAAGGGTTGCATTTTGTTACAGCTATGCTTTTTACTAAACATTATATGGTTTTTGTTGTTGTTTATGCAGTGGCGGATTAAGTTAACTTAGAAAAATATATGCCAAGCAATTTTCCTAGTGTTAAGGCCAGATGGCAAAACTGTATTCTAAAAATACTCGCTAGCCGTTTTGTATAACACTTTGGTTATTTTCAATGTTGGTAATAAATATCTTAACAAGTGCAATATGAACCTTGATCGTACTTTGCAAAGTGACCTTTAATTCACTTTGCAGCGTACCGTCAAGCATTCCAGGTCACATACCAAAATTAGAAAAGTAAGTTCGATTTTGAAAAAAGGAAAAATAAAATCCAAAGTCCTAACTTCTATCGTTTTTCATTTCTTTTTTCCATTCCAAATGAAATCTCAGACTTATCCGAGTTTGAGACTTTATTTTATTCAGCGGCGTAATCAGCGTTTTTGCAACCAGAAAATTTCATCGGCCTCTTCCTTCAGCAGTCAAAAAGGTTATACATTTCTATTTGGTCCCATTTCGAGCAGGATTGCGTAGAGAGGATTTCTTCCAAAACTGGTTTCTGCAAGCAAGACACGAATTAAGCGCTCCAATTCAGCATCAACATAAATTGATACTATCATCAAAACTCTCCAACATCATATCCAGTTTCCATTTTATCCAGTACAGTCAATTAGTTCTTGGGAGATCAATGCGCGCGTAGGTCTCCGCGTTTGGTTTAGATAAAAAACCAGATAGTACGAAAAAATAAAAATTAACTTAAAATGGAAAGAAAACGGAAAATTAAAATCCGCTGATTTTTTCGATCCAGAAAACTAATTTTGTAATCCATTTCGAGGGCAGGAATTTAATAGGTTATTCCAAAAAAATTATTCTGCAAAAAATCAGCGAAAAATTTGTGAGAAAAGTGCATTATTATATGTGGAAATACTAAAAAAAAAAAAATATAGGGTAACCTGTATAATGATTGGCACCCTAAGCTAAGTTCCTGATTTAAATGATTGTTTCTCCCAACGAAATTTAATAAGAGACTTTAATTTTGGACATTATTGATAATTATGAATTCGTAGTTAATATTTAATTTTCGGATACCCTTTTTTGTCCCTTATTTTTAATATATTAAAAGAAAAGTAAAATATGAGCCAAATGTGTAGTTATTGGCACTTTGAGTATAATTATTGGCACCGAAATGTACAATTATTGGCACTCTGAGAAATTTTGTAAGCAAAGCAAGTATAGTGATTAAAAATAAAACAAATAAAAAGATAGATTTTTTCGACTCATTGTGATATTTTAAGGAACTATAGTGAGCCTTTCACCGGTCTTAACAGTAAAAAAGGATATTTACAGGGATTTGATTTGCTGCTTTATTCATAAAAATATTAATTATAAAAATTTTGTTGCAAGGATGTTTGGTAAGCCTTAATACCCTTCCTAGTCCTCGCAATACTTTAACCACTGGGAATATCATCAATTTTTAACCATTCATTTCCGTGAGTACTGCTTGCTCTTGAAAAATTCTGTATACATTCAACAAAGCATTGTAAAAACAACTCTGATCTGGTAATTCAGATGAGCCCTCTTGGAGATTTGGCAAAACAAAATTTCCAATTGCTTCCTTAAAAATTTCAAAAGAAATAGTTTTTTCAGGTCCGTCAAACACTGGTTGCTCATGACTATCAGGTTTTTTACCAAGACATTTCGAATATTCAATTGCATCAGGATTCTATGGAAATAATTCACATGCCACAAAACCATTTTTCACCACTCGTTGATCGATTTAATGCAGTGGCAAGAATGGGATCAAAATCTTCTTTCGTTAACGTTTTAGTTAAATTATTTCATTTCCAATTCAGAACTCCCTTCTTCCATGCATTTTTCATAAGCTTAAACGCCGAAACGTCTGCCGGCTGAAGAATCTGCGTTGAATTAGGGTAAAGTGCAATTAATATAATTTCCTTTCTTTTGCAGGACTCACTTAGCTCGAAATTTAAATGGCTTTTAGGGCCATCTACAAATAGTACTATCGAGAACTGCATATTGTTTGCGACGAGATGAAGGTAAAATAAATGTGGGAACGGCACAAATTAGACAGAAAGGTCCAAGACAATAGTACTAACAGACAATGCAACACTGATTTAGACACATACGATAGGAGACAAAATAAAAGAGACTAACGGTAAAAACCAGTCTTTAAGGAAGAGTCGTCATGTAAAGTAGTAATGCAGTCGTTAGAATGCAACCATTGAAAAGTAATAAGTTGTTTAATTGTTAAGCCGCCAAGTTAAATTGAACTATGTATATAATAAGAAGTACATTTTTAAGTTATTTTTGAACTATTATTAAATAGAACTACTGAACTATAAAAAAATGCTTTTGATTCTCAAAGTGAAGTGAGTTTCCAGTGAGTATAAATCCTACATAAATATGCGTTCATCCAATCATTCTCAGATAACCCTAAACCCCAGGAAAAAGGGACAGATTCCCTTATACTAGCACGCATTCGTTTCAATGGATATACATATTATCATGGGTGGAGTTGTTTCGTCATTAGCAGAGAAGGTAAACATAATGGTAAGGCAAGACTTTGCTTGGGCGCAATCAATTTCATGTACGTTTTTGTTACCCTTTTCTGCTAGAACCTTCGAATTTTTAAGGCACAATTGAAAGTTGGTTTCGTCTGCGTTGTACATCCTAGTAGGATCTTCTGAAATGTGCTTGAACCCTTGTTCACACAAGTAGTCGTCAATTTGGGCAAACCACTTCCTGAAATTTGCCTCTGAAACTATGACATTGGCTGCTGTTACGGATTCTGAAGTTCGAGTCGTTATTTTGGGATGTCGTTTTAAAAAAAAAGGTACCAACCATCTTCAGGTTGAATATTTATGAAAGGATTTGGCCTTGGTTCGGTGTCTAAAAATTTACACACACTTGCAATTAAATTTTGGCATTTATATAAAAATGCCAATGACTGGTATTGTGCCAGGTTGAGAATAGTTGAATCTGTATAGTGATTGACATATGTGCCAATCATTATAAATTTCAACCGAAAATGTATCAGTTGTTGGCATCTTAATATTTAACATATTATTAGGATATAAGTAAGAAACTATATTTGATCAAGATATTAGACTCATTTCTAAGCACCTACAATACATTATAAAATGTTTTTTTCTAAGCGAAAGCCTTGATATAATGCGGCAAAAAAAACGTCTTCTTCTGAAAATTTTAAGAAAACACTAAAAACGTATTAATTGGCTAGGCCGCTCTTTTAAAAAGGTATTTATTGGTATTTTGGGATATATTTAGTAAAACTTATTTCTTGGACTTTGAAGAATTGCCATTATACAAAATTAAGGAATTGCAATAATAAACTTAGCCAGCTTGGATTTATTAATATTTGACTTCAAATTCCAGAGTGCCAATAACTACATAATAGAACAGGTTACCCTAATTTAAATAAAATAAACGAAAATATTTAAATTTCAAGAAGAAAAAGATAAGTTAAATAAAGTTAAAATTTAATAAAAGTTATTAAAAGTACAAAAAAATCAAAGTAAAAACGCATTTTTTTCCCGCCAATTTTTTTCGATACCATTTCCATATATATATATATATATCTATTTCGCTCAAAATACATATTTTTATATACATATATATGTACGTTCATATATTTTTTTTTTTTTTTGCATACGGTAATATTATACAGGTCATAACTTTGAAGCGAATCGTTTCAAAGTTATAAACATTTCAGTAAATTTTGTATCCGACAATATTCCTGTCAACAAAAAGTTAGCAACATTTCTCTTGTTTCCACTTGTTTCGAAATCGGTTTTCGAATCAAAGTGCGCTCTCTTATTATCCATTTCGTCTGTTTTGCCTTCGGTTCTTTCTAAACACAAGTTGTTTCAACATCGCTGTTTCAAAGCTTTGTCGATACATTTCTCAGTGCATTCCCAGAACTTCTCTCTGCGTCGACTTCTTTCAGCAATATTTTCTAAGCTTTGCTGAGAGCGTTATAGCATTTGTTCCAATTCAACTTTGTAACTTATGTATTTATGTACTGAATTTTTTTCGAAACTTAATGCATTGAACTTCTTATATAAAAGTTATTTTTGTGTTATGTATTTTAGGTGCATACATACTAAAACATAAAAAAATATTGAGATATACCTGGATGAAACATTTACCACTTGTCGCTTAATTTTTATTGTAGTCTTCAAATCAAAGGCAAATTTTAAAATCCAGTTGCGTTTTTAATTTTTTTTTAAATATCCATAATATTTGTTTTTTTTTTTCAGAAAGTGATTTATTTTTGAAATTAATATTAAAGAAAGTTAAAATTAAATATTAAGCAAAAAAAAAGAAAAAAAGGATTTAAAATTTGTTTTTGGTTCGCAGTAAGGATTGCACATAAATTTAAAAATATAAATTAATAAATTTTTTTTCAAAAAATAAATAAAGAATTTTATACCTACCTTTTTGGTGTGCCATTCAGTGCTACTTATCCGAATTTTTGTAAGTCTACTAATTTTTTTCAAAAGTGAAAAGCTGTGGCGAAATTTTTCTAAAGAAATCAAATGCTTATTTTTTTTGTATCGCTATATTCCAACAATTTTTTTTAAACAATAAAAACTTCAAAACGTTTGAATAAAATTTGTTAAATAATTTTCTTAAGGGGACATTCGCCTTTGTAATTGAAAACAAAAAAACACTTTTTAAAAATTTTATTATGAAAAGACTTATATTTATTGACAAAATTTCTTTTGGATATTGTTAAATATTGTCCAAAAAATATGAAATTTTTTTTTTTTTTTATTTTTAGTTTCCTTTGGCTGCTGTAGAGGGCGCCATCCAAACGTTACTTTTCAAACTGGTAGGACATTTTTCTCCGAATCTACTCGACCGATTTTAAAAAACCAAAGAGCATTCAATTACTCATAAAAAATATTAAGCAATAAGCCTCTGAAAGTTTTAAAAAATACCCCCTCCTTTTTTTACGGGGCATTTTTTGAGGGTAAGTCCCTCAATTTTTTCGCATTTTTCATAAATATTCAAAATATAAAAAAGTATGAATTTTAGAGACTTATTGTATTGTTTTGAGTTTCGAGAATAAAATCCATTTTGAATTTTTCAAAAATCTGTTACAGGAGGTCTACAACATGTCCTACCGTTTAAAAAGTAACTTTTGGATGACGCCCTCTACAGCAGCCAAGGGAAACTAAAAATAAAAAAAAAAACATTTCATATTTTTCAGACAATATTTAATAATGTCAAAAAGAAATGTTGTCAATAAATATAATAGTTTTTTCATAATAAAATTTTTAAAAAGTGTTTTTTGTTTCAATTACAAATTAATTAATTTTGGAGTTAATTTTGATTCTACACTGAAGTTCTTATTGTGATCTTTTAAACACAAAATTTTATGCATTTACGTTTATACGATTTTATATCGTGATGGCAAATTTCGTAGGATATTTCGTTTGGCAAAATTGGGGTTCCAATTTGTTTCAAATCCTTCGTCAGCTATTTTACAAAGATATTTTGTATCATAATCGTGGAGTTTCGTTTATTTAAGGAAGTTTGTTTTTTTCCTTTCGAAACTTTTTTCTCATTTCGTACTTATTTGAGTGCTAGCTCTTTTACTTGGTCTTCTAACTTCGTGTTAAACATATTCAATAGGTTTTCTGTTGTTTTTTACAATCAAGAAGGATTTCTTTCGTTTAGAGGAAATGCTTCTCAAATTAGTTTTGAATATGTCTAAGCTGGACGATTATATCCTAGGGAGTGACAAATAAGTCGAGTTCGAAATTGAGTTTTTGGAGATACCCGCCGAGGAGCTGTCCATATTCTCTTTAGAGATTCTTCAAGAAGAGGTGAGATCGATTTGGAGCAACGTGAAAGCGGTATATAATCCCTGCCTTCGAGAGTTAGCTACGGCTAACGAAGGCGATGATGAAGCCAATCTGGAATCCATCAAAAATCGTTACCGAAAATCCTACCAATGCTATGTTCACACAGTTGGGAAAATTGGCGATCTTCTGCACCAACTCGCCGCAACTACTTCACTACCAATCGAAACCACATCAATCGAACGCACACCAGTTGACAGTCCGAGCAGTAACTTCCGCTTACCACCCTGCGATATGGAGGCGTTCAACGGGGATTATCTTTCTTGGCCATCATTCCGTGATATGTTCACCGCTATCTATACTAACAATTCAAGGCAGAGTCCCTGCGAGAAGCTGTTCCATCTGAATCAAAAAACACGAGGTGAGGCTCGTGATATCATGAAAAAAGCTCCACTGACCAACGATGGGTTTGCGCTTGCTTGGAAAAATTTTAAAGATAGATTTGAAAACAAGCGAATTCTTGTTAATAGCCAGCTCAGAATTCTATTGTATATCGGCACTCCAATTATATGATATTGTATAAAAATCACAGAAGATCCGATATTCGTTTTTCTCTGTTCTAGTCGGTTGCCTGATGCAACACTGGCTCTGTGGGAACAGTCACTCAAAAGTAAGACTGCTATTCCATCCTGGGTAGAATTAGATTCATTTTTGACATACAGATATCAGACTTTAGAGACTGTTTCTGACATTAAAGGTACTCTGAACTCTAAATCAAATTCACTAAAGCCGAATACTTTCAATCCAATTCCAATCAACCGCGGTGCAGTACGAAAAATAAGTATGTACCATGCTAATATGTCCACTCCAAAAAGCAAGGTTTTTTCGAAAGAACAACACACGATTCGAAATTGCCCTCAATTCTTAAAAATGAGCACTAACGAGAGAATGACTTCAATTATAAAGTTTGGGCTTTGCATTAACTGTTTCGCTCGATCGCACTCTGTTAAAGATTGTAATAGTTTACATAATTGCTTCAAATGTAATAAGAGACATAATACTCTTTTACATCATGAGATCTTGGATAATTCTCCTTCAACTTCAAATTCTCAAATTATTAGAAACAATCCAAATCCTCAAAGATCTCATGCTATACAAATACAGTCCTCTCATCAGGGTCAAAAATTTAATTAAAGCAACAATCCATAATTGCAAGACTTGTATTCTCTTCAAGAAATCGGTGCAAACCCAATTTATGGGAGCATTGCCTCCAGAACGAACTGTTTTCACTCGGCCTTTTAAGCACTCAGGCCTAGATTTCGCTGGGTCCTTCGATATTAAAAGTTTTACTGGCAGAGCCTGTTTAGTAACTAAGGGTTACGTCTGCGTTTTTGTGTGTTTTTCCACTAGAGCCATTCACTTAGCTACCTGCTTTTAATCGGTTTGTTTCGCGGCGTGGATTTCCTCTGCATCTTTACTCTGACAATGGCAAGACATTTGTCGGAGCCTCAAAGATAGTAGAAAAAGAGTTTTTTGAGGTCTCTCGTTCAGCAATCAAAAATTAAAAATCGAAGCATGCCTCAATTCTCGACCAATCTCACCAATGTCTGACAGTCCAAATGAAACTGCAGCTTTGACTCCAGGACATTTCCTCGAACCACAAATCCATGGACAACCTATTTCCATAGTTAAGAGATGGCAAAGGATCAAAGCACTCCAGCAACATTTTTGTACACGCTGGAAAAATGAATATCTCAAGGAGCTCCATAAGCGGAAAAAATGGAAGCAACCCCAAGAAAATATAGAATTAAATTCAATCGTAGTGATTCTAAGTGGAAAGTTGCATAGAATCTCCAAGAAGACGAGAGAGAAGAAGGAACTTAGTATTCAAATTGGATATGAGGAAAAAGTTTTCGTTGGATTCTAGGTGGAAATGTATAAACTTTGTGACTGCTGAAGGAAGAGGCCGATGAAATTTTCTGGTTGCAACAACGCTGATTAAGCCGCTGAATAAAATAAAGTCTCAAACTCATCCAGAAAATTTCATCGGCCTCTTCCTTCAGCAGTCACAAAGTTTATACATTTCCACCTAGAATCCAACGAAAACTTTTTCCTCATATCCAATTTGAATACTAAGTTCCTTCTTCTCTCTCGTCTTCTTGGAGATTCTATGCAGCTTTCCACTAAGAAAATCCTTCTAGAAAGCGGTATTGATATACCGGAAGCGGTATCTAATTTTGAGCACTTCGAAAGCGTTGTGGCAGGAACACACGGAGCCTTTCAAGCTTTAAATGTAAGCGGAATAAAAACAAATATTACAAATGGGGCAGAATATGCTTGAATTGAACACAGAATTTATAAAAAACTGTGAAGAAAATTACCAGACAACAGTGGCAGAATACAACCAGAAGAAAGTTACGATTGTTCTGCATTTGACATATTAATATTATATCTCTATGTTCTACAAATAACCCTAGTAGCACAGTTTTACCTGGAAAGTTTTGCGGGATGAGTTAATTTATAGATTCAGAATTTCAACTTTGCTACCTCGAATCGTGTTCGCTCGCGCCCTCCATATTGTAAAAATGGCCTCCAAAATCCGTTTTTTACAAATAACTCTTTAACGAATACAGAAAAATATTGTGGCGAAATATTAAAGCTTATAAAATTTTCTATAAAAATTACCTCGGAAGATATCCTAATTCAAAATTTGAAAAAATATAATAAATTGTGCATGCCGCTTATGAATAGGCACAGAGATGTGTTGAGCTTAAAGTTTCGATAACTTTTGAACGGTAAGTCACGCGTTTAAAGTAAAAATCTTCTCTTCTTATACGAGCTAAACTTGTAAGTTTATAAATGAAGCACTCCATGCCAAGTGTACCAGCTCAAAATTTTTTTTTCTCCGATTTCGCTCAAATATGGTAGATCCGATGTGCAAGAACAACAATCCGGGAGGATTTGGTCCTAGTACCATTTGTTGTTAAAATACAGGGTGTTGAAGTTGGCGTTTTTAGTCATTTTCATGAAAAGGGTGTTTTTTCTACAATAAAATACACTAAATCTTGTAAATTGATAAATCTAAGTTACTGGTCCCATTCATTTTGAAGTGTTCTTTTTATAAAAAAATATTTCTTTGTGAAAAAAATTTTTTTTCATCAAAATTTTTTACATATAAAAATATTTTTAAATTTTTTTTTAAAAACCCCCCTTCGATTTTTTTTAAAAGTACTTTAAATTAAAGCATAATTTATAAGCTTTAAAATGATGTATGACTCAAGATGGGATTCAGACGCTACTCAAGAGGAAAGCATCTTACGAAAAAAGTGTACTAGGCATAAAATGCTTAGAATCAACAAGGAAATAAGTGCGAAATTTTTTGGGAATTTTTTGGAAAGTTAAAAAGTAAGTTGAGTAAGTTGAAAATATTTAAAAAAAAAAATTTTTCTAAAATTATTCTAAAAAAAGTTTCCAAAAAAAATCCAAAAAATCACACGTATTGCTTGGACGATTCTTAGCATTTTTTGCCTAGTACACTTTTTTCGTAAGAAGCTTTCCTCTTGAGTAAAAAAAGATTTTTGCCATTTTTCCATACAAACAAAATACGTTTAATGCTATTTCTGGCAATTGTTACAAGGTATTTTAATGAAATTTGGTATGGAGGTACTACTTATCAATGTCTTGTAATAAACGAAAAGTGGGCGGAATCGAAGAAGTGCCACCCCCACTTTTCAACCCTTGAAAATTTTGATTCAATATTACTCGAAAACGACTCCAACAATTTTAATAAAAATTTAAGAGATTGTACCCCTGGAAACAAGTAGTAATATGTGTGATATGCCGTACTATTAGCATTTGTGTTCTTCTTCAGCAGCAATTTGGTTGTGGTACGAAGTTTGGCGTTCGTTTTAGTGCCCAACGTTGGCATACACCCTTAAGTCCGCCGCTGTGCTGCTTTGTTGATTTTGTTGTTGTTGTTGTGTACATTCGACTTGACTTATGTATTTGCGGAAGGACGTCAATTAAAAAGTTAAAAAATGTTTTTCGCAGGATCAATAGTATTAGGTCACGTGTCATATCTTCCATAGTGGTTTACGTGTCAGTGTGTGTTTGTTGTTCTTATTACATAATTGTTATATATAATTTATCTTAAGTGGTTAATTTCATTAAATTCGAGCAGGTTTCATACCAGCGAGTGTGTAACCCACTCTTTATGGAGGTGAACATACCATATTGTGTGACAAACATCGTAAATATGACGAATACTGATATCTCTTACTGCGTCAGTCAGGCCCTGGGATTTTATGCCATTGTATCAATTCCAAATGCATAGTTGTATATCAGGGAATTTCTAAGCTGCAGTCCAGTGAGCATACCATTATGATCTGACGGCTGCTAGGACATTATAATCAAAGTAGATTTGGATTTGGATGTAGCGGCAAAACATAATCTAAGGGAGTAGGTAGTAAGATTAATTTGAAGCTCGATAGGGCCAAAAGAATAATGCGACAAGATGGCTTGGTTTTTGCTCAATAACTTAAATTTTTTTCAGTAAGTTGGAAACATAAAAATACATCGGCTTACAGCACGAAACATTCTTCTTTTCCTTGTGACCATTATCTCGGAGCATAAATCCTTCACAAAAACAGTGACTAACAACCCTGCAGTTAATCGGACTAGTGCGTGACTAGCCTTTGACTACTTCCAATCAGGACAAGTACTAGTTCCACAACTAACGAATCCCGGGATTGGTAGCACTAATCCCGGGATTTTTGGGACTGCAAAAAGGTTTAAATCCTGGGATCCCGGGACTGATATCCCTAGTCAGCATTGATATTAAAACAATTTTTTAAAGTAGCTTATTTCCACGTAAATTTATTAAAATAACGGAACACAAAAAACATGACTGTACATATTAATCTCTCACTATACTACATTTTCTCAATCTGCGGCACTTCTCAGTTAATAAAAGAGCAAATTAAGACAAAGAAAAACGATCTGTGCACTACGTGGGAACTAGAACCTTTTTGAACAGTTGCCAAACTAGTCACTCTCTACCCTGCAGTTAAATTTGGATCTAGTTTCAAAGAGTGACTAGTTCTGAAATTGTGTTAAATTATTGAGTATTTGAAAAAATTTTAAATTTTTCATTCGCCATTTAAATTGCGCATTAGCAAATCCGTCATTGTTCGCTCATTCTTCTTCTAATTGCATCTCTCAATTTTAAGATTCTCGTTCCCTCAATTTTCAGATACTCAAAACCGAGTCTCGAAGCCCTCAAAATTTTTAACTGTCTCTCGGCTGGTGAATAGGTAATGCAGAGGGAGACAATTGTCTCTCAATTGACGATTCGTAGGACATCAACATTGAAAAATCGTCAGTTCATTATATGAAAATTCGTTAGTTGTGGAACTAGTACTAGTCTTGATTGGAAGTAGTCAAAGACTAGTCACGCACTAGTCCGATTAACTGCAGGGAACATAGTACCTTTCATTCTCTTCAACATTTCCTTTACTCACGTTTTGTTTTGTTTCAACGATCATTTCAAGGCTTATGTTCTCGGATGTGTTTTGGGAATCTTTAAGTATAGTTTTTCTAGAATGAAGAACAGAAAACTTTTGTCGGTAGGAAATATCGCCAAATGAAATAAAAAACGAAATAAAGCCTACATTTTGGGCATTTTTTTTACCGCCCAAATTTATATGAAAATAGTTTTGGCATTATTTCATAGAGCGTTATTTTCAACCGCCCTCCACATGCACGCGAATATGGCGAATTTAGGCTAGAGATGCCTCGTGGTTACGCAAAGTGTTCAACAGTTTACTGCATTTCAAGGATAGCAAATGCAAAATTTGTACAGTACATATACAAATACTGGAAATGACTCTTACGGAAATCAGCAATAGCCAGTCAACTTTATCAAGTGCAGGTAACTTGTTGGTCCCTTTTTTTGTTTTTGGAATAAATTTTGTATTAAATTTACTCCCACGTATTCAGCAAGAGTGCAACATGTAAATACATAAATGAATGAACAAAAACGTTGAGTTGACTGTTGCGCGCGGTCAATAAACTTGTTGGTTGAAACGATATACGAGTACGAAAAACGATAAAAAAATCAACCCCCTGTCGCATAAGCATTTTTTTTTACAAACATGGGAAATTTTTATACAAAATTAAAAAAACAAAATATCATCAGATATTAATTGTATACAGAATAATATTAACGGATCGTTAGCGATGAAACAAACGTGTAGTCACTACTATGTATTAGAGTGACTCTCGCTTAGGATATTTTTTTTTTTCGAATGTGAATCTTATTCAGTTTATAACTTGTAATGTAAGGCACGCTAACTTTAAGTTTTGGCGCATTGTTAGGTTGACAAAGCATCGATCTATTATTATGATAAGGGAGGGAAATATGGACCACCAATCTTTCTTTTTTAAATAAAACTTAAAATACATAAACTAAAATAATTAATTTTATTTCATTCGTTAAGGTAAACAATTGTCCTTTATTTTGATTTACTTTTAGATAAATATTTCATCAGAACAATGAAAAAAAATTAAAAAACTGAAAATACTCAAAATGAAAATAAATAAAAAGTGTACTGTAGGTTAAATGGACCATATAGTCCATATTTCCTCATACATTTATTTGATAAGGAAGTTGCATATAAAAATGTCACTTCCACATCCGGCATATTCTTCATGACTCCAAGGACGCCAGATTACACATTCAACTCAAAATTCACCACGGTGATCTACTAAGTAAAGTAAAGTACAGTATAACCATTTTTCATTATACCCTACACCCAGGGTATATTCACTTTGTCCTTCCGTTTGTAACGCAGAGAAGGAGGCGTGGCAGGTATAGAAAAGTATATATATTCTTGATCAGCGTCACCTCCTGAGTCGATATAGCCATGTCCGTCTGTCTGGCTGGCTGGCTGGCTGGCTGGCTGGCTGGGTGGCTGGCTGTGTGTTGAAATACACTTTTTGGGAAAACTGAGCAAGATATTTCAATGAAAATTGGTACACTGCCTCCGTCGTCAAAGTTAGCTCGGGGGATTGAAAATGAGCAAAATCAGTCAACGGACACGCCTACCGCCCATACAAAAATTATATTCAAAATGCAATTTTAGGAGTATTTTTCACGACAATGCAACCACAATACACATAAGTACTACGAATTGTAAGCGCAAGCTCTGAAAAAAAACTGGGTGTACTCGCACAAGAGGGCGTGGCACCTCTCATATAAGCAAAAGCTTCAAAACGCTTTACTGAAAGCGTTTTTTGAGATATTCGAACCAAATTTGATTCAGACACAAAAAATTATAAATGAAAGCTCTCAGCAAAAATTGGGTGAAATCAGACAAGGGGGCGTGGCACCTCCCATATAAGCAAAAGATTCAAAATGCTATACTGAAAGAGTTTTTTGAGATAATCCAACTAAATTTCACTCTGACACTAAAAACTATAAATGCAAGCTCTGAACAAAAACTGGGTGTACTCGGACAAGAGGGCGTGGCACCTCCCATATAAGCAAACTTTTCAAAATACTGCAGTGTAGGGTATTTATTTTTTGGCCAGGCCAAAATTTACACCCTTACTAGTTTTCTTTTCCTTTGTAGTTTACGAAATACAAATAATCACCATCAGACCCGTCATAAAAACGTCAACTAGAATCCCTTTCTGAAGAAGTTGATTAAAACATTAGTTTTTGAGGTTTTTTTTTGGTGGTCCATATTAGCCGCAGCACATGTTGGTGAAATAAATGGTTTTTTATCAAAAACTCTTGTGGTAAATGAACTAATTTGTGCTTATAAATTATAAATTTCATTAGAAGAAAATAATTCGCACATTTTTTTAGAAAAAACAACTTCACAGCAACATGCGACTTCACCGATCGCTAAAATCGCACTGTTATAAGCTTTCGGTATTGCCGTTAAGTTTGAACATGAGTAACGGTAAATCCTATGTATGGAATGGGAAATAGAGTAATTTAGGGTAATGTGGTTACCTTTTTCTTTTTTACCAATTTCTACCAAAGTAATGGTAGTAGGTAAGCTTGGTCAATTTATTTGTATTAGTTATTCTATTGTTTTTACTATTTGATAATTTATGTACTAAAATATTAACATTTTCAAGCGTGAGGCCAGTTAAATTGAAAGTACCTAAAAATAGCTGAAAAAGAAAAGTGTCGGGTAATGTGGCTCACCCTGCCCATTTCCTAAAGAAGTACCGTTATTCGCAAATTTTGTTGACTAAAAGTCGAGTAGTAATTTTTAAGATTATATTTGCTATGAAATAGCTTTATATTCTTATTTAATAATATTTTCTGGTATAGTAAACCAAATTCATACTAACATGTGAATTAGTAAGAAGGGTTATCGAATCATACGTAAAATAGTACTCCACATTACTCAAACTCGGGTATCCTACACATGCAATTAGCTTTTTAAGGTGTAATAGTAGTCAAAGTTGATATACGGTATATAATATGGGGTAGTCCACATTACCCGAATACATCACGTTTTTGAAATAATCATTGATTATATAAAAGAAATGTAAAATCAGACTTGCTAATGCATTTTTTCGTTGAATAATAGATCCACAATTGTATTAGAGTTATTTGAATTTTAGAAAACTGAGTTCTGAGGAAGTAACTTAGTTATTCACCAAGTACTACAAATAAGTCAACTTGACCTCACAGCATATGCTAAGAATTTCACACGAATAATTAGCATTATAGAAAAGCCAAAGAGCGTAAAGAATATGTTTTTCGCTTTTTATTGTGCACAAATAACCAGAATTGTTGTGCAGTCTTTAATATGAGAAATAAAAGGGTGCACCACATTACCCGCATAGTCCACATTACCCTAAATTACTCTAATCGTGTGGTCTATATTACCCGCTTAGTTCATATTTCCCTACCTTACCCTACGTACAAAAAAACTTATTCAAGGTCAAAGGTCGGAACATGGTTTCTTTTTAAATATCTCGCATACTTTTACTTTTACAGAAAACTGTGGAACAACGGTTTTGTAGCTGAAACAAAAAAGAGCAGAAATTTTTTTCTACTACTAAGTGACGTTGCCAAATACCAAAAAAGCATAAAAAAGACTGTGCACTTTGTTTAACGTTTTGTAGTGTTTAAATACAATATATTAGCTTAAATTGTGATTTTCGTTTAGTCAATCATATTTTTTATTCGGGATTTATAAAAGTTTTATGAATTTTTGTCTGTGCATTTGTTAATTTTCATTTTAATTCTCTGTGACAAATTTGTCTATCTGTGGCTTTTTGTTTTTGTTTTTCTTTTTATTCGCGCTAAATTTTAACTTTTTGTTTTGTTTATTTGCTAAGCGCTCTCTTGTTTGTGCTTTTGCTATATCTATATTATATTTATACAAATTTTTCAGTGCATTTTAAACTTTTAAACGGTAAATTTCAGTCTGATCATTACAGTGCTACATAAACTGTCTTAGTTTTGACCTAAACCTGTTTCATTGTTTTATTTTTATTAGCTATGCCGTGCACATTCCAAGGTTGCAAACTGTCTGACGAGGATCGTCAAATCGCGTGTTGGTTATGTGATGATTTGGTCCACATAGGTTGCATAGGTATGACGGGTCGTATAGCAGATATGCTTTCCGAAGATAAAGGCTTGCGATGGTGCTGTAAGAAGTGTAAAACTGTTGATGCGTCTATTTTTAAACTTATTAAGGAGACTAAAAAGAGATTTTCTGATATTGGAAAGGACCTAGCCTCTCTTACTGTAAAATTTCGTGAGCTTGAATCAGTTTTTAATAAATTCAAACCTAGTGATACTGGTATTGCTTTGCCAAGAGTTTCTAAAAATCTTCGTAGCCAAACAAAAGCAGCGAAGTCGCAATTAGGTAAAACAGTGCCTGAATCCGATATTGAGATTATCGCACCTGATCCTCAAATTGATGTTTTAGATGTACAATCCAATTTGAATCGGCCATCAGGGCAAATAGTCCCATCAAATCTTCTGATTCCGCCCTCCTTAAATAGTGCTTTACCAACTGAATCCTGCAATGACCTATTGACGCAAATGCCCTCTAATGCTAAAGAACTTGTTGCTATTCCACCTAAAAAGGCTATTTTCATCTCTCGTCTTGCACCTGACACATCGACTGAAGATATAGAGTTTTATATAAACTCAAAATTAAAGTCAAAAATTGATGTCTCTATTAAAAAGTTCAATTTTTCTTATACTAGAGATAAATCGTCTTTTAAAATTATTGTTTCTGATGATTCTTTTACAACTTTAAATAACATCAAGTTCTGGCCTCAGAATACTTTTGTTCGTGAATTTGAGTATCGTAATAATCGTAGAGTAAATAATGTTGTTAATCTTTCCGAAAAAAATACTTTAAATGCTACTCCAAAAAACTAAATTCTATTTCTTTCTATGACTTTTCTCTTATTTATCAAAATGTCCGAGGCCTTAACACTAAACTTTCCGACCTTTATATTAATAGCTATGACTTTAATTTCGATGTTATTGCTCTAACAGAAACTTGGCTTCGAGTAGGAGTTTTAAACTCAGAAATCTTTTGCTCCAAATTCCAAATCTTTAGAAAAGACCGCACTTCCAGAATTGGAGGCGGTGTCTTAATTGCAGTAGAAAACTCCTTTCAATCTAATGAGGTTATTGTTGATAGTGGGGATCTTGAATTTGTAGCTATATTAATTAATCTCAGACACTTTAATTGTTTTGTTACATGTTCTTACATTCCCCCAAACTCTGAACTCCTAGTCTACCAAAGTCATTTAACTTTAATAAAAAGTGTGAATGAATTGAGAAAAGGAAATGATATATTATTAGCGTTAGGCGACTTTAATCTTCCACATGTTACATGGAATAAACTTGATGGCTCTTCATTTCTTATTCCATCCACCTTAAATAACTGTTTTTGTGATCTGTTTGATAGTTTCGCTGAGCTTTGTCTTCACCAGTATAATGATATTTGCAATGTAAATAATAGGATACTCGACCTTGTATTTGCCGATAGTTTTACAAATTTATCTATCGAACGTTGCGACTCATTAGTTAATCCAGAAGATAAACACCATCCAACTTTAAAAATAAATATTGATGTACCTACAACAGTTCATAATTCTATAAAATCATTTTCGGGCAGGTATAATTTTTGTTTTAAAAAAGGTGACTTTCAAAGGTTAAACCATTTTTTAGCAAGAACAGACTGGTCATTTATGAATACCACGGCACCAGTTTCAGAAAATGACTTAGATAGTTCAGTGAAATTGTTCAATAATGCTTTACAAAAATATTTTAATTTAGTAATTCCTAAAACAAAAGCTGTGTCTAAGCAAAATTGTTCACCTTGGTCTAATAAAACTTTAAATATGATTAAAAATAAAAAAAACCGTCTTTTTAAAAAATATAAATTAACGGGTTCATCCGCTGACTACGTACAATATTCTCTTTTCCGCGGCAGATACCAGACTTATACTAAAGTCTGCTATAACAACTATATTTTAAAATTAAAAAATAACTTAAAAACTAACCCGAAACTGTTTTATAATTTTGTGAACTCTAAGAGAAAACAATCATACTTTCCATCAAGTATGTCTTACAATGGTGTATTATCTTCATGTGAACCTGAGATCTTAAATAATTTTGCCGATTTTTTCCAGTCCACATACTCTAATTTAAAATACAATTCAAATGTAACATATCCGTACCCTTTAACATTAATTAATCATATTAATTTACCCCTCCTGCAGCCAGAAATTGTTCTCCAGTACTTGAGGAAAATTAAATGCTCCTACAATCCGGGACCCGATGAAATTCCTAGTTGTGTTTTAAAATTTTGTGCAGAGAATCTGAAATTTCCTTTAACCTTGTTGTTTAATGCATCTCTTCGTTGTGGACATTTTCCTGATTTGTGGAAACAGTCCTTCATAATACCTTTGTTTAAGTCCGGCAGCAAGTCTGACATAAAAAATTATAGAGGCATAGCTAAACTCTGTGCTATTCCAAAATTGTTTGAAAATATCATTACAGACCATATTCAACATTATATTTTATCTTCTGTTTCTCCATTTCAACACGGTTTTCTTAAGGGTCGTTCATCCGTAACAAATTTGCTTGAGTTTACCACTGCAATCATAAACGAATTTGTGGCAGGTAAACAGACTGATGTCATTTATACTGATTTTAGTAAGGCTTTTGATAGTGTTAATCATGATCTCCTACTGTACAAACTGAACTTAATGGGTCTTCCAAACAATTTATTGTGTTGGTTACGATCGTATTTGACTGCTAGGAAACAGCGTGTAGAATTCAATAAAACTTATTCTAAATATATTTCTGTTACTTCTGGTGTTCCACAGGGTAGTCACCTTGGCCCTATCCTATTCTTGCTTTACATAAATGATCTTCCTTCAATTATCAAAAATAGTAAAATTTTAATGTATGCAGATGATGTCAAACTCTATATTTCACATAATTTACCATCATCACAATATTTACTACAATCCGACCTAAATAGTTTATCTGAATGGTGCCAAGTAAATTGCATGGAATTAAATTTAAATAAATGTAAGAAAATGGTATTTTCAAGAAAATCTGCTCTAAGCTTCTCCTATTCCATCAATAGTCACACTCTGGTAGCTGTAGAAAGGTTTAATGATCTAGGGGTCATGCTTGATCCAAAGCTTCAGTTCAAATTCCATATAAATTTGACCATTAACAAAGCTAAAGGTGTTCTTGGCTTTATCAAGCGTTGGGCTAAAGAATTCAATGATCCTTATACAACAAAACTTCTTTACACTTCTCTTGTGAGGCCTATCCTAGAGTACGCATCACCTGTATGGAATCCATGCTATAAAATCTATAGTGATCAACTAGAATCAGTCCAAAAACAATTTTTATTATTTGCACTTCGTGGACTACCGTGGAATCCTGACCAAAATCTGCCTTCATATGTGAGCCGTTTGAAACTAATCCGTTTACCTTCATTGAATAGTAGGAGAGTGATGCTTAATGTAACTTTTTTGCATAAAATTATTAAAGGCGAAACGAATTCACCAATCTTACTTCAATCAATAGATTTCAATGTTCCAGGAAGAGACTCAAGGCATTTTCGCCCATTAAAATTGTCACATTGTAGGTCAAATTATGCACAGTTTAGTCCCTTCCGTAGCATCTGTAACGATTTTAACAGTTTATACCACTTATATTCTTTTGATGACTCAATCGCTATCCTTAAATGTAAAATAATCTTGCACTTGAACTCCTAGCTCGTGTTGCTTTTTCTCGTTTCTTCTTCATATTTCGATTTAATATGTAGCTGTTGATCAGTCATGATCTGTAGCTTCAAAGCATGTATCCCGCGTTGTCACTGATCCGCTCAACAGCAGAGCAGTCCGGTCTGCTTGTGGTCGGTCACCAACCGTACGTTACACGGATGCGCCTCTCGGGCGGTTAGGCGGGTGGTGGGATCGCAGGGAACGTTCGTAAAAAAAAAAAAAAAAAAAAAAAAAAAGATATAATGGGTTAATATGTTCAAGAACTTTGTTCCTTGCGTGATTTTGAGACAACAAGTTTTATCCAAAATGTAGTTTTAGAGTTTTACAGTAGAAAGAAATTTCCAAAATAGGTTCGAGATATTGGGTGCTATACTTGATTCCGTTCGATAAGGAAATTTTCGCGGAAAGAAATATCGTTCGATATGAAAACTACTTTTCTTGATTCCGGCGGTAGAGGAATATCGAAAAACAATATTGAGAACCCTGGTATATAAACATCCCTTACATTTTGACAAAGAATAAAAAAAAAAAATAAATTAGAAGCGTCAACAGAGAAAAATTACGAATCTTTAATAATAAACAGTAGACTCCGCTTAATTGACCCCCTTTTAATTGACATCCCCGGATAATTGAACTAAAAAAAGCCTAGTGAAACTATCCTCATTGGAAAAGGCACCCAAATTCCCTGTTAATTGATCCCCGTTAATTGATAGGAAGAAAATGGTTTCCAAATAAAAAATAGATGTAAAATACCCCTTTTAAAAGATCAACAATGTAAATACAGCTCAATAAAAATTTTAATCGTACTCCGAACTGGCTATGGCAAAGGCAAAATCTTTTAAGATGTCGTCTTTCGTAAAGTCCATGGAGAAAAATCCTCAGAAAACGCAAAAGGTGCAAATGATTTCAATAACTTAGTTCTTCCCGGATTATCGAGGGGTTTTAATCAAGCTGTAATTTTTAACGCCGACGAAAGTGGATTGTACTTTACATACTATGTCCAGAAGAGGTGATGGCCTCCAAAAAATTTATTTTTTTTTTTTTGAATCAGTCTAAGGTAAACCCTTTTTTATTGTCTGGTAACGCATTTAATAAAAACTTGCATTCAAACCTTTACGTAAGCTTAAGTGGTTGGTGGTAGTAGTGGTGGCAAAAGTTACTACGCTAATAGCAACAATAATGATAAATTGTCATATATTGCAGCTGTATGGAAAACGTTTGCAAGAACCAAAAAGTAGCCCAACTATAAAAACAAAACAAAAATTTACGCAATGTCGAAAATGTACTTCAAATCTAGTGAACGGTTTTTCCCCCAAACTTTTTTTTTTTGAGACTTTTTGCCTCACTGTCGATTCATGGAAATGATGCTACCTTGATAAGTGAAGAAATTTTGTCATCATTGCTAGACTGAAAAGTGAAATCAAATCGAAATGGGCTTATTAAGGTAGACAGACGACAGCTTAAATTCGGAAAATAAACATAAAAATGCAAATGAAAATTTTACCCTGACAGACGACAGTTTCTAACAGCTTCTGCATTTAGTAAACACCTGATTTCTTTGTTTACTTGAGTTTTTGACTGCACCTGCTCAACTGTTGATATTCCTCGAACCAGTTAGGGCGTTTTTTATACTTTACCTTTATCCTTCCGTTTGTAACGCAGAGAAGGAGGCGTAGCAAGTATGGAAAAGTATATAAATTCTTGATCAGAGTCACCTTCTGAGTCGATATAGCCATGTCTGTCTGATTGGCTGGCTGGCGTAGAAATATTTTTCACGCGAAAACTAACCTATATAATTCCATGAAATTTAGCGCAGGTGTTTGTCGTAAAAGTTAGCTCGTCGGATTGAAAATGAGCAAAATCGATCAACGGACACGCCTATCGCCTATACAAAAAATATATTCAAAATGTAACTATAAGAGTATTTTTCACGACAATCCAACCAAAATACACATAAATACTAGGGACGGTAAGCACAAGCTCTGAGCAAAAACTAGGTGAACTTGAGTAAAAGGGCGTGGCACCACCAATATAAGCAAAAGATTCAAAATGTTATACTGAGATCGTTTTCCAAGATAATCCAACAAAATTTCACTCAGAAACTAAGAACAGTAACTGCAAGCTCTGATCATAAGCAAGGCGAACTCAGACAAAAGGGCGTGGCACCTGCCATATAAGAAAAAGCTTCAAAATGTTATACTGAAAGCGTTTTCTGACATAACGAACCAAATTTCACTCAGACACTAAAAACAGTAAATGCAAGCTTTGAGAAAAAACTAAATAAACTTGGAAAAGAGGGCGTGGCACCTCCCATATGGGCAAATGTTTCAAAATGTTATACTGAAAGCGTTATTCAAGATAATCCAACAAAATTTCTCTCAGAGACTAAGAACAGTAACTGCAAGCTCTTATCATAAACAAGGCGAACAAAATATAATCTGAGTGAAGGGTATAAAAACACTGCCGAAAGGATAAAACGGAAATTCTATTTACGAACACTTTTCCGCACTATGTACTTAACAAACTGATTTTGTGCATGGGTGTTATACGTGTATAAAAAAAATTTTGGTGAAGCAAATTTATAAATGATACTATTGAGATACCTAGAATTATTGTAAGTTGTTACCACTAGATGGCCAGGCCTTGCATTGATAACGCATAGTTTGCTAATTGATTAAAATTGCCCTCGATGTTAAGAGTACTAAGATTTATTTGTTACACCAAATTATTTAGCAATGGCAAAAACCACGTTACTGTACTAACAAAAAGTAGTGCATATTAGTACTGTACTCATTTTGCTTAAATTATTTGTAGCCTACTTTGAATTGCTTTAATTTTAGTACTTTACTGTACGAAAAAATATTCATTATGTAGAAGTTTGGCTGCGAGCAAAATCCTCGAAGTCCAGTGCCAGTAGCTTTTTTAAAAACGAGTCCTCTAAAACAAAATATGACATGTGTATGAAGTTAGCGAAACAACTTTCTCGGATTGAATCGGGAATAGGCTTGGAATTTGCAGGATTTTTGCAGAGATTTTGTTGCGGGAGAATGATTTTGTTGCGGTCCGTTTTCTTCAAAAAACCCCATGTTTCGCTAACTTCATATAAAGTTAGCGAAACAACTTCATCGGATGGGATCGGCATGAATTTTGAAGGATTTTTGCAGAGAATTTCGTGCGGAGAGAAAAAATTTGTTGCGCTAAAAATTAGGGAGTTATGAGAAATTTTTATTTTTTCAGTGCAAAAATTGAAAAATTTGTATTGTATCTTAGAATTTGCAGAGGTCTCGTTACTAATCAATTTCAATTTATTTCAAATATACACAGTACAATAAGACTTTGTCTTTTCTAGTACTTCAATAGGAGTTAACATTATAATTGAGGCGTTGCGTGCATTAACGCCCCAAGTCGAAAAATGGCATTTCGAGATAATTCAATTTAAAGTCTCTAAATGCTGAAAAAAAAACAAACCATCATTTAAACCTTGAAAAACAAATTTATTCAATTAACACTAATAAAATGAGTAAATAATTACCGCTAACACATAATACTAACGCATATTGACAGAATTATCGAAGAAGGAAAAATTTAAATTATAGGGCGTTTTTACGTAAATCCATTTGACTATCACTGGAGTAACGTTAGCATTTTGCTTGGGAACCCGGCAAAACTGTTCCAATTTTAATGATTTTTTTTAAAATGACGGATATGAAATATATACTCTTTTGATGATAACTTTTTTTGGTTCAGAGATAGGTAAAGACAAAATTTGATAAAAAATAAGGAGATAAAGTTTCCTTTAAAATGCTTTATTAAAAAATTTCTTAGGCAAAAAATTTATTGAAATATGGCCACTCAAACATAGCAACTTTTTTACCCGGCCGGAAAAATGGATTTAATTCAAAAGCATGGTGCCTTACGAAAAAAGTGTATTAGGCAGAAAATGCTTAGAATCGTCCAAAAAATATGTGTGAATTTTTTCAGAATTTTTTCGAACATTTTATAATTTTTCAAAATTTGGCTAAAAAAAAAAAAAATCTAAAAAAAATCGCACGTACTCTTTGGACAATTCTAAGCATTTTTTGCCATATAAAATTTTTTCGTTCGGCACCTTGGTTTTGAGTGAAAACCGTTTTTCCTACTGCGAACTGATTTATGCAAAAACGCCCCAAGTCGCACTACGCCCTTCTTGCACGCAACTCTTTGAACAGTATATAAGTATGTATTGCTCTACCACATTCTGTGATCGTTAATTGAAAGTTGAAATTAAGTACACATAAATTTGAGGACCCAAGCTTTTAAAAAAAGCGATGGGCGCAAAAACGCCCTAAGTCGACTTAGGGCGTTAATGCACGCAACGCCTCAATTGGAATTAAACATAATAAATAGATAAGTTCTTAAATCAAGAATTACAATGAATGACTAAAAATAATAAATAATAAATAATTAACTAAGCCACAAGCAGCTATATAAACAAATAGATATCTAAATTTAATTTTGAGAAAATAAATAAATAAAAGATACTTAAATTTTTTCTTGTTTATTACACACTTTATATTTCTTGGTAGAGAATTCCACAAACGAATAGCATTAACAAAAAACAATCTGGATGAGTTAAGGTACCCAAATGCAGGCAATATTATGTTCACATTTCGAGATGATTAGCAAAAACTTAGTTTTTCATACAGATAGTGCGGTGTTTTTGTATATGAGACAAATCACGCCATGTGTGTACCCCAAATTCCACTTGTTGTTGAAATTTAATTCTAATAACCTGAATCTAATGCTTATATTATTAGTAAACATTCCTTATACAAAAAATTTTTAAATTTTTAAAATTTGATTTTTTACATACTTTTTTATAAAATTAAAAATTGATATAACTAAAATTTTGAAAATTTATTTCATGAAAACTGTTTACCCAAACTAAATGAAATTTTGCAAGCATATAAAAAAAATGTCAAATTTTAAAAAACTAATTAAAAAAAAAATTTTTTTTTTTATATTGTTATTTTTTTTAAGTTTTTAAATAAACAATTTCCTTTTTTATGCTTTCTTAACGAGATAATTTTTTAATTTTTTCTTTATTAGAAGCGTATAATATTTGAGTTCTTACGTTTGAAAGGAAATTGGACTGCCCGGCACTATTTATACCAAATTTACCTATTTAACTGCGTAGCGGCGAGCTCTAAATCTGCAGCTCATGCTATTTAGGCCAGTCAAATTATGATTTTACATCGGAATGAGAGATAATAAGCTGAAAACTGGTATACACCTTCATTATAGTGTTCTAAAAGTAGTCTCGTGTCTGCGTCTTAAGTTATTCAAGGTCAAAGATCAAAAAATCAGTTTTTTGAAAATATCTCGCAAACGGTTGCTTTTTCACAATTTTGTAGCCCTGGTGATTTCCTATAAAAAAGTCTTCAGAGTTGTTTTCATGCGGCTTTTAGTTTAGGAGATATTCTAATTAGAAAAGTGGTAAAGCTTGGTAATTCATACATGCAGCGTATTAGTGTGCATAGCAATATGTTGATTTTTAAAGTGCCATAACTCAAGAACGATGAGTCGCACGAAAAAATCAAAACCTAACACAGAGTTGACGTGATCTTCACAACTTAAAGACGAATTAATACGAAAACCGAGGTTTGTAGCCTTATTAACATATTTAAGCTCACTGTTGCTGAGAAAAATAGATGGAAGTTTTTAAACGGGTAAAATGTTTTCGATATTGGAAGTACGTACGATTTCGACGGATTTAAACAAAGTTGATTTTGAACAGACCCTTGATTTATACTGACAAGATCTTCAATTAACCTACAGCATAGATCTTCGATAAGACTAAGAGGTCGGAAAAGATAGAGCTGTAGGTCATCAGCATAAGCATGCATTGTAACATTTTTCAAATGGAGAAAATATCATTTATAAAAATAGTAAATACTAAAGGACCTAATACAGATCCTTGAGGTACTCCGCTGCCAGTAGACTGATACATTGAAAATGTATTACTAACTTTGACTCTTTGAGTTCTTCAATCAAGATAGCTTTTTAAAAAATTTACTGCAGCATTAGAGAAACCAAAGTAACATCTAAGCTTTTGACATAATATTGTTTGGTTTACACCATCGAATGCTTTAGAAAAATCTAGAAGACAGAGTAGTGTTATACATTCATTATCATAAGGAACTCGGATATCATCCAGTATTTTTACCACTGCAGTTGTACAACTTAGACCTGAACGAAATCCAGACTGTAAAGGTGACATTAGATTGTACCGATTTATATGCGTAATTATCTGATTAACCATCAAAGACTCGCAAACCTTAGATATGCATGACAATATACTAATGGGTCTAAAATCATTGGGTTCTATAGCTACGGGCTTTTGGGCAATAGGTATAATTGTTGCCACTTTCCACATTTTTGGATATCTTGAACTAGTAAAACCATAATTGATTATATGTGTGAGAGGACTAAAAACAAAAGGTAATACAAGTTTCAAAAATTTAAGACAGATGCCATCTTTCCCTGTAGCATTTGATTTTATCTTTCTTATACTAAAGGCAACATCTGATTCACCAATTGCAGTAAATTCAAAAAAATTTGAGAAGCTCACACCCACTGGTTCCTCTACAATTTGTGTTTCCGAAGGAGATTTGAAAATAAAATGTTCATTAAGAATATTCGGCTCGATTTCACAAGAAGCTACAATTTTATTACATATATGTACGTATTCCTTTTAAATTTTTCCAGAGTTGCTTTGACTGTAAGAATGTATTTAATTTTGACGAAAAATACATTTTCTTTGATTGCCTTACAGCAGTAATGGCTTCATTCCTGGCCACTTTATAAATCTCCCAATTTAAAGAGGTGGGGTTTCTTTTCCACACGGAGTGCTTTTTATTTCTCCTTTTTCAAAGTAGATTTCACGATACTTGTAAACCAGGGACATGACGGATTAATAATTCTTGAAGTACGAAGTGGTACATGTACATCAAACACAGAGTTTATTGCATTTGTGAAAAATTCAAGTCTTTCATCAATTGTGTTAAGATACCAGCACGTGTTCCACTGTATCAAGGCAAGGCTATTATTTAGCCGATCAAAATTTATAGATTTATAATCTCTATATGTAAAAGTTTCACTGGTATTAACCTGATTTAATTTAACATTTAACGTACAAAAAATAAGATCATGATCATATATGAATGACAATTGGTCAAATAATAGTACAGTTGGCATAACAGTATTGCCAATATCGAGACCTACTTCACTTACATTATCACATAAATTTTTGGAACAGGCATCATCTAAAAGTAAATTTACATTGAAATCTCCACATACGACATACTGATCATACTCAATTATACATTCGGATATAGAAGAAAATAAAGGATCCAAACAAAAACTACGATTGGGATTGTAGACACAGGAAACTAATATTTTTGTCACATTGTCATAGATTTCAACATTTAAATATTCAACATTCGAATCAACTGATTTGTTTCCAAGTTTCACATTAAGATTATTCCTACAGTATATTGCAACACCCCCGCCGCTTCTATTACTTCTATCATTTCGGAAGAGTTTATAGTTCTTTAGATTATAATAAGAATCACACACATCCTTGTTAAACCAAGTTTCTGATGCACACAAAACATCCACGGAAGAATATTCAAATACATACATATTTTACATAATCCATCTTAAAACCATGTAAAATTCTGGTATTAAAGTGAGCAATTTTTAGTATAGAAGAGAATTGATTGCACAAAATATTAACCATTATCCTATGATTCTTGTCAATGATATAACTATCATTATCTATAGAAGGCATTAAATAAAAAACAAGAAAAACTTGAAGCATTGATGAATAGAGGTATTAACCTTGAATGAAATAAAAAATAAATGACTAAAAATAAACCTAACAAAAAGTTAACATTTCAAAAATAAAATTAACGAAGTTGAACATTTAGAATATAAAAAATTTTCGATACACCCCAAACTGTCACCCAACCACACTCGCACTATTCTTTATCCCAGCCACACGATCAACGCTCTCATTGCTACATACCAGCACAGCCTTGGTCTCACTATTATTGTTCGACCTCACATACACTTTACCACGTACGGAGAATGCAGCTGTCAAATGGTTTTCATGCTTTCTCTTACTTGCATGCATCAGAATTGCTCGATTTGCCTTGGTTAAACTTTCATTTAAATAGAAAAGCTCTCTTCCACCGCACGCAACATCAGAGAGCAATAGTTTGCGCTCTTTATTTATTTTATAAAAAGCAGCAACCGATCTAAAAAGGCTGTTGCGATCAAACGTCGACGTCAATTTTACAATAATAGCAGACTTATTGCTGATTTTGTTGTTTTCGCTGATTTTGTTGTTTTCTTCGTTTTTTGGCATGACTCTGAAGATATCACTTATTTTCGGTTCTTCATAATTTATAATAGAGCAAATTTTTTTAAACAGGTCAGGCAGACGCTCATTTTGCTAGGAGGGGATTCCGTTTGAAATAACATCTGTTGCAACTGCGTCATTTTCATACTTTGCAACCTTCTCTTTTAAATCATCAATTTGGTTGATGAGCACATGGGATAGGGAGCTTACAGATGGAACAGCATCACAATTTTTGCTCTCAATTTTTTCTTTTAATGCTGTTACCTCCAACCTCAACGCACTAACTTCACTGCATTCAGCTTCAACTGCAGTCACTCTCTTCGTAACATCCACCAAATTTGATTGTAGGTTGCATATTTTGGCGGACAATTCTCCCATCCATTGCAATAACAATTCCTCAGTCGATTTAAAGACACCAGTCAGTTTGTCAACGATTCTCTTTCTAAAAGAACACAACTTTGCTTCTAATGTAGCATCAGAGTAAAGTACTGGTGTTGAAGGCGATGACTCATCCAAACGTTGTTTCAGAATGCCAACGGGAGTAGTTGCACCAACTTGTTGCTTTCGATTGCTGGTCACACTTCGGGTATCAGGTGCTCTTTTTGGTTGCGAATTCGCTATTGTGCAACAACAAAAGAAAAGTGTCTAAATTAAAATCCTAAAATTTAATTCAAATAATTTTAATATTACAACGCGCAAAACGGAAATTCAGGAACAAAAACACAGTGTCAGTGAATATCAGCAACTGCTAATTACAGATTTTATAGAATACGAAATACTTTTACTAAAGAAATCACGTTAAATCGCAGACAGACAAAAAAACACGTCTACTCGATACGAATGATCGTTGGCAAACAATAATCGTTATGAAAACAATAATTTTTTTGCGATAATTTTTCTTTCAAAAACGTGATGTTTCGTTAAAATTACATGGACAAGTTCGTGTGAAGTTAGCGAAACAACTTCATCGGATGGGATTTGCAGAGTTCTTGTTGCTAAGTTGTTGTGAAGACAATAATTTTGTTGCGATAATTTTGCCCCAAAAAATTTGATGTTTCGCTAAGATCATATGAACTTCCTCTCATAAAAGTGTTTGCATAGTTTTTTATCAAACTATTCTGTCTGAAATGCATTATTATTAAATATTATTATTTAATATTTTTCAATGAAAACAAAAGCGAAAGTTTCCTTGCCGACCACGGGCGATTAATAGCAGAAAATTCTCATTTAACGACCGAGTCCCATATTGTGTGGTTATAAACTTTATGCATTTTACAGTTTAGTTCAATTTTGCATATGATAGTTTTTTTGAAAAATTAATATTTTGTGAGTTATGGTTGAAAACCTAAACTAGTAAGGGTGTAACTTTTGACCTGGCCAAAAAATAAATACCCTACACTGAAGTATTTTGAAAATTTTGCTTATATGGGAGATGCCACGCCCTCTTGTCCGAGTTGCCCCAGTTTTTGGTCAGAGCTTGCATTTATAGTTTTTAGTGCCCTCTTGTCCGAGTTTGTCTAGTTTTAGCCCAGAGCGTGCATTTATAGTATTTAGTATTTGAGTGAAATTTAGTTGGATTGCCTGAAAAAACTCTTTCAGTATGGCATTTTGAAACTTTTGCGTATATGGGAGGTGCCACGCCTCCTTGTCCGATTTCACCCAATTTTTGTTGAGAGTATGCATTTATAATTCTTAGTTCTAAATCAAATTTGGTTCGAATATCTCAAAAAACGTTTCCAGTATAGCGTTTTGAAGCTTTTGCTTATATGGGAGGTGTCACGCCCTCTTGTCCGAATTTGCTCAGTTTTTTCTCAGAGCTTGCGCTTACAATTTTTACTATTTATGTGTATTTTGGTTGCATTGTCGTGAAAAGTACTCCTAAAGTTGCATTTTGAATATATTTTTTGTATGGGCGGTAGGCGTGTCCGTTGACCGATTTTGCTCATTTTCAATCCCACGAGTTAACTTTGACAACAAAGGCAGTGTACCAAATTTCATTGAATTATCTCGCTCAATTTCCTCAAAAAGTGTATTTCCACACACAGCCAGCCAGACAGACGGACATGGCTATATCGACTCAGGAGGTGAAGCTGATCAAGAATATGTATACTTTTCTGTATCTGCCACACCTCTTCCTCTGCGTTACAAACGGAAGGACGAAGTGAATATACCCTGGGTGTAGGGTATAAAAAGACCGAACATTTTACATCAAAACGCCCACTGTATGAAATTTTTTGACATAGTTTGTTAAGAAAAGTTACTTGTTGGGCATTAAGCTACAGTTTCTGTTAATAAAAAAACTATTTCCTGAAATGGTACACGAGCTATTAATCGGAAACTGAGGAGTCTCTGACATAAACTTTGGAGCATAAAATAAATATCAGCATCAGCAAAAAATGCTTCGAAATAGCGATTACTCCAATTTGAAGCACGATTTCTTAGAAGGTTACCGGACATAATCCCAACGAACATAGTCCCCACTTCGTAAATTCGAAAATTTTTCGGTCATAATCCCAATGGGGGCACTTCTTTTTCCCTTGGGTATGTACAGTATGAACGAGCTTCTGCGTGACAGTGATGTTTGTGTGTGTGTGCTGAAATTCGAGTATGTATGTTTGAATCAATATGTACATATATATGAAAGCATGGACAATTTTTATTATCTTTTGACGCCGTTAAGTCGGCTTTTGAAAGACACTCAAGACATAAAAAAACCGATTATTACCAAACACTCATACACAGACGCACACACACAAATACAATTTATCTTTATCAATATATGTATGTGTAGTAGGGTGGTTTTTCTCGTAAGTAATACTTAAATTATGCCAGATTTACGAAAGTGAAAATTTTTAGGTAATTTAGAGGTCGCGCAACGTCGATTCATGCAAAATTTCGGCATGATGCAGTTTTTATTTTATTTCGATCTCAAAAATGTTCGAATTGAGTTGTATGATAGGTATATCAAATTTTTTGTCCTGAATAAAGGTATATAAAAAAATTAATATCTGGAATCTAACATTAACCACATTTTTTTTTTATAAAACTTGTTGTTTCAAGGTCACCATAAAAACACGCAATAAACAGTTTTCTATAAAAGAAATGCTGAAAACATAATAATAATTCGTAAAAAATGAAAAAAGTATAAAGTGTACAGAGTGAGAGCGATACTGTGTTTAATAGAATTTGAACATAGTGGCACCACATTTTTACCGATTGTCTTGGCTAGCGGAGGGAAGTGGTGCGGAAACGAAAAGCTGAATAAAGTAAAACAAAATCAGAAGAAGGAGACAGCGCAAACTCGTTTTAGAAGAACAGTGATAACTACGTGTTAACACGCTCCATCAAAAACACAGCTATATAGTAGTTGCTAAAAAATTAGCATATAACTTTCAGGCAACAACATTTTTTTTTCAAATAAAAGTATCAAAACCACCCTAACGTATACGTATATGCATATGTATGTATTTGTATTGTGTCATATAAATTTTGGGCTTTGGGACAAATGAACTAAGAAATGAAACAGACAAAATTTCATCCATCCTCGTGATAAGAAAAAAAATCTTTGGTTGCATCACTTACCAAAGAATCGATGTGTATGAAGTTAGCGAAACAACTTTCTCGGATCGGATCGGGAATAGGCTTGGAATTTGCAGGATTTTTGCAGAGAATTTGTTGCGGAGAGAATGATTTTGTTGCGGTCCGTTTTCTTCAAAAAACCCCATGTTTCGCTAACTTCATATGAAGTTAGCGAAACAACTTCATCGGATCGGATCGGGAGTAGGCTTGAATTTTGCAGGATTTTTGCAGAGAATTTGTTGCGGAGAGAAAAATTTTGTTGCGCTAAAAATTAGGGAGTTATGAAAAATTTTTCTTTTTTGCAGTGTAAAAATTGAAAAATTTTTAGCTTAGAATTTGCAGAGCTCTCGTTGCGATTTTGTTGTGGTAACAAAAATTTTGTTGCGATAATTTTTCTTCAAAAAACCCCATGTTTCGCTAACTTCATATGAAGTTAGCGAAACAACTTTATCGGATCGGATCGGGAGTAGGCTTGAATTTTGCAGGATTTTTGCAGAGAATTTGTTGCGGAGAGAAAAATTTTGTTGCGCTAAAAATTAGGAAGTTATGAAAAAATTTTCTTTTTTTCAGTGTAAAAATTGAAAAATTTTTAGCTCAGAATTTGCAGAGCTTTCATTGCAATTTTGTTGCGGTAACGAAAATTTTGTTGCGATAATTTTCCTATCAAAAACGTGATGTTTTGTTAAAATTGCTTGCAGCAGATCGTATGAAGTTAGCGAAACAACTTTATCGGATCGAATCGGGAGTAGGCTTGAATTTTGCAGGATTTTTGCAGAGAATTTGTTGCGGAGAGAAAAATTTTGTTGCGCTTAAAATTAGGGAGTTATGAAAAAATTTTATTTTTTTCAGTGTAAAAATTGGAAAATTTTTAGCTCAGAATTTGCAGAGCTTTCGTTGCAATTTTGTTGCGGTAACGAAAATTTTGTTGCGATAATTTTCCTATCAAAAACGTGAGTTTTTGTTAAAAATGCTTGCAGCAGATCGTATGAAGTTAGCGAAACAACTTTATCGGATCGGATAGGCTTGAATTTTGCAGGATTTTTGCAGAGAATTTGTTGCGGAGAGAAAAATTTTGTTGCGCTTAAAATTAGGGAGTTATGAAAATTTTTTATTTTTTTTCAGTGTAAAATTGAAAAACTTTTAGCTCAGAATTTGCAGAGCCCTCGTTGCTAATTTGTTGTGAAAGCAATAATTTTGTTGCGATAATTTTCCTATCAAAAACGTGATGTTTTGTTAAAATTGCTTGCAGCAGATCGTATGAAGTCAGCGAAACAACTTTTTCGGATCAGATCGGGAATAGGCTTAAATTTTGCAGGATTTTTGCAGAGAATTTGTTGCGGAGAGAAAAATTTTGTTGCGCTAAAAATAAGGGAGTTATGAAAAATTTTAGTTTTTTTTCAGAGTAAAAAATTAAAATTTTTAGCTTGGAATTTGCAGAGCTTTAGTTGCGATTTTGTTGTAGTAACAAAAATTTTGTTGCGATAATTTTTCTTCAAAAAACCCATGTTTCTCGAAGTTCTAATGAACTGGCTGAGTTACATTTTACAACTTAAAACTAAATTTGAAAACTAACCCATATTTATAGACAAATTTAAACGATTTAAAACCAGGTTTTAGAGTTTAAAATTTTAAATTAAAATTTTTTTTACATATATCAAACATTTTTTGGTAAATATTAACTAAAAAATTCTTTGCCTAAATATTCGGATTTCATGACATGCCTTATTAATAGAAAATAATAACATCATATTTTGAAACAGCTGCAATAAAGAACGTAGATTTAATTATGGTACAATTTTAGAGGAAGCGCAAAATTGTCAATATTGCAAGAGCAAAGCGGAGAACGAAATCAACCAATCAAATCAAATGTAATCATCAGAAAACTGTAAAATTGTTGTTGTTTTGCTAGTTAATTTTGACAGTACTTGCCACCAAAAAAGAAGAACAAGAAACGTGTCTGACGTTACCTTGTTAATTGTATCATGGATTCAGTGCTGCACTATTTCATTCAATTCTGCCAAAACCAATGACGTACTACTGTAATCACGACACGAGGAATGCACAATAAATTTTGTGCCAAATGCAAATGGCGAAAAGTATCATGAGCAAGTTCAGTGATATCAGATCGTCTTAAATATCCATATTATGGTTATTTTACAGGATTTTAAGCTACTTAGATCAAGCTTAAAAAATATGGCCCGTAGTTATAGACATATTTAGACAAATTAAAACCAGGTTATTATTTAGTTCAAAATGCACTCTAAGCTCTAAAATCTGGTTTTAAATCGTTTAAATTTGTCTATAAATATGGGTTGGTTTTCAAATTTAGTTTTAAGTTGTAAAATGTAATTCAGCCAGTTCATTAGAACTTTATCGCAACAAAATTTTTGTTACTACAACAAAATCGCAACAAAAGCTCTGCGAATTCTAAGCTAAAAATTTTAATTTTTTACTCTGAAAAAAAAACTAAAATTTTTCATAACTCCCTTATTTTTAGCGCAACAAAATTTTTCTCTCCGCAACAAATTCTCTGTAAAAATCCTGCAAAATTTAAGCCTATTCCCGATCTGATCCGATAAAGTTGTTTCGCTAACTTCATACGATCTGCTGCAAGCAATTTTAACAAAACATCACGTTTTTGATAGCAAAATTATCGCAACAAAATTTTTGCTTTCACAACAAATTAGCAACGAGGGCTCTGCATATTCCGAGCTAAAGTTTTTAAATTTTACACTGAAAAAAATAAAAATTTTTCATAACTCCCTAATTTTAAGCGCAACAAAATTTTTCTCTCCGCAACAAATTCTCTGCAAAAATCCTGCAAAATTCAAGCCTACTCCCGATCCGATAAAGTTGTTTCGCTAACTTCATACGATCTGCTGCAAGCAATTTTAACAAAACATCACGTATTTGATAGCAAAATTATCGCAACAAAATTTTCGTTACCGCAACAAAATCGCAACGAAAGCTCTGCAAATTCTGAGCTAAAAATTTTTCAATTTTTACACTGAAAAAAAGAAAATTTTTTCATAACTCCCTAATTTTTAGCGCAACAAAATTTTTCTCTCCGCAACAAATTCTCTGCAAAAATCCTGCAAAATTCAAGCCTACTCCCGGTCCGATCCGATAAAGTTGTTTCGCTAACTTCATATGAAGTTAGCGAAACATGGGGTTTTTTGAAGAAAAATTATCGCAACAAAATTTTTGTTACTACAACAAAATCGCAACGAGAGCTCTGCAAATTCTAAGCTAAAAATTTTTCAATTTTTACACTGAAAAAAAGAAAAATTTTTCATAACTCCCTAATTTTTAGCGCAACAAAATTTTTCTCTCCGCAACAAATTCTCTGCAAAAATCCTGCAAAATTCAAGCCTACTCCCGATCCGATCCGATGAAGTTGTTTCGCTAACTTCATATGAAGTTAGCGGAACATGGGGTTTTTTGAAGAAAACGGACCGCAACAAAATCATTCTCTCCGCAACAAATTCTCTGCAAAAATCCTGCAAATTCCAAGCCTATTCCCGATCCGATCCGAGAAAGTTGTTTCGCTAACTTCATACACATAAAGAATCGTATACGTAGTAGCATTGACGTTGGGAGTAAAAAGGGAACGAGTCGCACTGAAAACGGCATAGTAAAGTAAAATTCAAAAACATTAAAATATATCTACTACCTAAGAACGAACTTCAACGAACAGTCAAACGACCATTCAAAGTAACTATGTAGTAAGTACTAGTTCCTAGTACAAAATTTGATTGCAATACCTCTGAAATAACGCTTGTACCACAATATTTTGTAAATTTTGCATGTTCGGAATTTGGTTACATTTCCGCAAGTAATACGCAAAATGTACATCGCGTTTCAAATGATTTTGCGCGTGTCCGTAGACCGATTTCGCTTATTTTTAGTCCCCCGAGCTAACTTTGACAACAGAGACAGTGTACAAAATTTCATCGAGTTATTTTACTCTCATAAATTATTAAAATGGTTTATATGGACAGACAGCCAGATCTACTCAGGAGGTGGTGCTGATCAAGAATTTACATCAGTGGCCGGCAACTTTCAAAAAAGACAGATAAAAGATTGAAGAGGATAGATAGATTTTCGAGTGCACAATTGTGCTATGGAATGTCGATCACTGATTTACATAAGCACGGCAGTGTAATTGCAAGTTCGATGCAATCATGCGTGCTCAGTTGAGATTCTCGCAGATAGTTTTCCTTTGGGGTTTTCTGAACACTGGCGAAAAAAATTAAAATAGTCCGTCGCACAGTGCTGCGATAGAAGGCATTTGTGTAAAAAATTTTTGTTCAAAATTAATTTTTTTTTTATGCCATTAGTCCAATTAAAAAATCCCCTGAAAATTATTGAAAACTAGTGTGATTTGTAAGTGTTACAGCTTGTTAAAGTCGAAGTTTTTTCGAAAAAAAAACATTTAAGAAAATTTGCTAATCGCAGAGCTTTTTAAAAATAATTGCTGCTCCTGACCTCCATATGACCTTGAAATATTTTTTCTCAGACATTCTGCGAAAAACGGATCCCGGATTCGGATTCAGGACGTCAAAGTCCCTAGGAAACACATGGTCTGGTCAAAACGCCATAACATTTTTTTTTTTTGTAAACCTGTGTTATTGAGTAAAATTTATGTAAAAATGCATTAATATAAAACAATTTTTACAAGATTTACGTACACAAAATTTTTGACGGGACTGTGCGGGAACTGATTTATATTGATTTTGGGTCTCAATAGAATAGTTCTTTGCAATACGCAAAAACCAGAGATCTCCAGGGTACATAACTATTTTTGCCTTTTATTTTAGGTCATAAGATTTCCACAGTTAAATGGAACGCACCTATTTGAAATCCATTTTCACACACAGTATTAAGAATGATGACCATTATTTTTTTACAAATGCCATCTACTTACCTTTATAATTATTGCCTTGTAAGCCGTTTTAAAATTTACAGTGCGGCTTGGAATATATTTCACTTCGCGTGAACCGTTTACTTTCAAATAAATATTTTTTAAAAACACACTTAAAATGACAAACTTCTAACGAATGTACGCTCAAAAGTATGAATGTGACGATACCAATTTTTTGACACAAGATGTACAAATTTATGTACTTTCAAATAAGTGACATAAAAATCAAAAATTCAAAACTGTAGTTTTTGTATTTTGAAAAAACTAGAGTTCGCCTTGTGGCCGAAATTCGACACTATATAGCTTGATCGATAAAACACAAAAAACTTTTAATATTCTTCCTTAAGGTTCTGCATTCATTAAAATCGGTGCAGCACCGGCCACTTAAAAACATAAAGGTCATATTCTCATTCCTTGATGTTAGCCCCAACTGTATACCCAATTTTAAAAAATTAATTCAGTGGTTTAGCCGTAAAAGTGTTTTTCCATTTAGGGGCGTGGTACCACCCACTGAAAATCATAATGGTCATGTTATTATTTCTTAGCGTTGATCCTCTCTCTATACCAAATTTCGTGAAAATCGCTGCAGCGGTTTAGCCGTGAGAGCGTTTTTTCCATTTAGGGGAGTGGCACCGCCCACTTTATAAAAAGATATAGTCCTATGCACTGCTCCTCCTCTCAACCTTTCCAACAAAGAAAAAATCAAGCAAATCGGTTGAAATTTATGTATAGAAACAGGGACTGAACCGATTTCGTTTGCCTATTTATATATAGATTCTAGCCCACAGTGTGGCGGGTCACTATGTAGTTCGATTCGGATTCGAATACCAAATATTTTTAAAAAGCAGCAATACTGTTTGTCAAATATCAAAAAACAACCGAAAAGCAAAAAATTATTAACGAGAAAACGAATTTTAGAGTAATAATAGTTCGAATCAGAACAGATTTATTTTCGAATCGAACTTCAGAGTGACCCCTCTGAATTTTAATATAACGTCGGCTTAATGAGAAAATGTGCTCAGTACATTTCTGGGTCAAAATGACTTGTATGCCATTCGGAAGGTAATAAGACGACACATACTTAGCGTAAAAAAAGTTAACATCAAAATAACATGGTGAAAATTAAAAAAAATTATAAAGTGGCAAGTCCAAAATTTTTTTAAATTTTCAAAGAAAAAATGCTAGATCCATTTTTAATAATACAATTTTTTTTTTTTTTTTACTTTTTTATGAAATTAAGTCGATCGCCTACAATCAACAAGGCCGCCGGCATAGATCAAATAACAGCTGAACTGCAAAAAGCATGCCCCATTACATCAGCTAAGATTGATTTAAAGCATTTTTCATGTTTGATAGCTTTAAGACTTTGTTGACGTCCATTACCTTAGCAGAGCGAAAATGGCAGAACTGAAAAAAAAAAAAATGCCAAAATTATAGGCTAATTTTTGGCCCAAACGTCGAATTTTAGGCTCTTCATTTTTTTTAAAAAAAGTTGTTGTTGTAGTAGTTTTTGTTGTTGTAAAATTGTTGCTGCTGGTGTTATTGTTGTTATTGTTGTTGTTGGTGTTGTTTTTGTTGATTTTTTTTTGTCTGGAATTGTTAACAATGTTATTAACAATGTTGTTAACATGTTGTTATTCAAAGTTCCCTATTTCAAGAAAATTGATTTGGTCCATTTTTTTTTTAAATGAAAAGCTTTTCTTTTGGCGATGGGGTATTTAAATAGCCTATAATTACACTAGTTTAGAAATTAATTATTTTTTTCTGTGATCTGAGTGCCACTATCAAATTCTAATGTAAAATGACTCCCTGATTCCGAAAATAACTTTTTTTTTTTTCTACGGAGACGTTTTCGAGAAATCCCCCTTTTCCTGTTTTTGAAGGAAAGAAAAATATGATCTCATATAATCACATATATCTCGTAAACCAGCCAGCTTAACATATAAGAAAACAAAAGAAAGATAATAAAATTTTACATAAACGCCTCATACTTAACTTTTCGATCAGTTTTTTAGTTTCTGTGTTATTAATAAACATTTCGAAAAATTTTGATTTTTCTTTTGAAAATCGAAAAAAAAAATTTTCAATTGGGATATTTTCTTGAAAAAAAGTTCGGTAAAAATAAAAAACTTCATTGTGCAAAAGTTTGAAGAACTCCAGTAAAAAAAAAATAGTAATCGAGAAAATCGATGGATAAATAGCGGAGTTATAATCAATTAAGTGAAAATACCAAAAGTCAAATTTTACTTTATTTTTGTAATTTTCCTTGCATAAGGGTACAATTTTGAAATTTTTTTTTTGCGATTCGACCGATTCATATTTTTTTTTGATTAAATGGAACATCATTAGTAAAAAAAAAATTATTTTTATTTTTTGTCGCTCGCGTAGTGTTGCCGTATTAAAAAAAAAACAAATATTTGAGGTGTCACTTAACTGCAACTGATCTGTAAAGAGAACGTCATATTATACTCCTTATCTAAGGATCTCATTGAAAAGGCAAATAAATTAAAATTGGGTCTATTGTTGATATCAGATGAAAATTAGCCAATCTATAGTGAACCAAATTTCAAATTTAAAGCAAATTTCGATGATTTTTAGAATCTTTCTTTAACGCCGTTAAGATTTTCTTTTTCGAAAAAATAGAAAAAGTCAGGTTTTAATATATTTTATTAAAAGACTTTAAACTTTTGCACAATGAAGTTATTTTATTTTTACCGCATTTTTTTTTCAAGAAAATATCCCAATTGAAAAACTTTTTTTTTCGATTTTAAAAAGAAAAATCAAAGTTTTTCGAAATGTTTATTAATAACGCAGAAACTAAAAAACTGATTGAAAAATTAAGTATGAGGCGTTTATGTAAAATTTTATTACCTTTCTTTTGTTGTCTTACATGTTAAGCTGGCTTACGGTTTACGAGATATATGTGATTATATGTGATCATATTTTTCCCCCCATTTAAAAACAGGAAAAGGGGGATTTTTCGAAAACGTCTCCGTAGCAAAAAAAAAAAATACACTTAATTCTGTTTTTACACGGTTTTGATTTAACACGGATTGAAAATATTTCTTTAAAAATATTTTTACAGCATTTTATTCCATTTAGCACGATTCAAAATTTTTTGGGTTTAAATTTTAGTACCTGGAGACCGATCCCTGCTCGGTTAAGAATCTAATCTTATTATTTTAGTCGATGTTTTTATTCATAGCTATTTTTTGTTATGAAACTTGTATACTTGTATCTTTTCACTTCTAACGGTCATGCTTTCAAAATGATAAATAAACCGATGGGAATAATAATAAGAAAAACTCGGAAATTCGAAAACTAAAATTTTTTTTGGTGAAATAGAATGCCCTAAAATAAATAAATGGGATATGCCACGCACCCAAAATATTTCGTCTTTTGTATGGCGGCTGAAATATCTTAGCTTCAAAGGATCATAACTCGGAAAATAAGAATCCCATTGGAAAAATCCGAACAGATATTTGGACAAGGAAGAGTGTAACTATTCGATGCTATTAATACAAAAGAATTTTACCTTTTCTTGTAGTTACGCTGTAAGACTGAACACAGCGTTTTCTTCAACTTCAAGCAAGGATATTTCAAAATCCTGCAGGTATAATGACAGTTCTGCTGATGAAGACGGACTTAGCGTCAAAAAGTACATAAGACTGCATATAACAATTAAACATTTCATTCCATTTTTTTTTTTTTTTTGTGCCTGAGTTATTAACCAAAATTTTTGTTTTGTTTTGTTATGCTTTAGATACTCCTGATCCAGATCCGCATACCAAATCGCATCAAAATATGTTGTATCATTTGCGAGAAATAGCATTTAATGTGTTTTACTTGTATGGGAGGCCCACGCGCACTTTCGATATTTTGCCTACTTTCAGGTCGGAGGTGTCTAAAAGCAAGTAGACTCCCTATAGTTAAATTCAGAAAGATTGCTTTAATAGTTTTCTTTTTATAGCGCATTATATGTTTGTGGGCGATGCCACACCCTTCAACGAGTTTTCCCAATATAACGGCATATCACATATTAATACTTGTTTGCAGACGTAACAGCTCCTAAATTTTCATTAAAATTGTTGCAGTCGTTTTCGAGTAATATTGAATCAAAATTTTTAAGAGCTAAAAAGTGGGCCTGGCACTTCTTCGATCCCGCCCACTTTTTGTCTGTTTCATGGCATTATTAAACCGTACCTTCTCACCAAATTTTATTCAAATATCTTGTATGGTTTGCGAGTTACGACCATATCAAATTTAAAATTTAATGCGATGCCACGCCCTCTGGCGAGCACTTACAAAGTTCAAGCCTAGCTCATTCTTCATTGTATGCTAATATCTTACACTGTACCAAGTTTCATTGAAATCGAGAAAAAAATATTGAGTACAAAAAAAACTAGTAAGGGTGTAAAATTTGGCCTGGCCAAACATTTAATACCCTACACTGCAGTATTTTTAAAATTTTGCTCACATGGGAGGTGCTACGCTCTGTTGTCCGAGCTCACCCAGTTTTTGTCCAGAGCTTGCATTTATAGTTTTTGGTGTCTGAGTGAAAAACGTTTTCAGTATAGAGTTTCGAAGCTTTTGCTTATATAGGAGGTGCCACGCCCTCTTGTCCGAGGTCGTCTAGTTTTAGCTTAGAGCGTGCATTTATAGTTTTTAGTATTTGTGTGAAGTTTGATTGGATTATCTCAAAAAACTCTTTCAGTATAGCATTTTGAAACTTTTGCTTATATGGTAGGTGCCACGCCCCCTTGTCCGATTTCACCCAATTTTGGTGAGAGCTTTAATTTATGATTCTTAGTGTCTGAGTCAAATTTGGTTCGAATATCTCAAAAAACGCTTTCAGTATAGCGTTTTGAAGCTTTTGCTTACATGGGAGGTGCCACGCCCTCTAGTCCGAATTCAAATAGTTTTTCCTCAGAGCTTGCGCTTACAATTCTTAGTATTTATGCGTATTTTGGTTGCATTGTCGTGAAAAATACTATTAAAATTGCATTTTGAATATATTTTTTGTATGGGCGGTAGGCGTGTCCGTTGACCAAATTTCATTGAATTACCTTGCTCAGTTTTCCTAAAAAGTGTATTTCAACACACAGCCAGTCAGCTATATCGACTCAGGAGGTGACGCTGATCAAGAATATATATACTTTTCTATATCTGCCACGCCTCCTTCTCTGCGTTACAAACGGAATGACAAAGTGAATATACCCTGGGTGTAGGATATAAAACACACAAACAAACATACAATTTTATCTCTTATAAGAAGAGAAGATTTGTCAGATTTAATTTTTGCGAAATGTGTTCATATCTGCCGTATAATATATAAGGCCGCAAACTAAGTTTCGGCATTTCAAACTTTATTTCCCCATCGGATTAAGCAATTTTTTATCTATATTTTAGTCCAATCGCCAATTTTTTACGTTTTCCACTTCTCTTGCAAATTGCAAATAAAGAAATGTAAACATTACACCCTGTTTTCATATTTTTATACCCTACACCCAGGGTATATTCACTTTGTCCTTCCGTTTGTAACGCAGAGAAGGAGGCGTGGCGGGTATAGAAAAGTATATATATTTTTGATCAGCGTCACCTCCTGAGTCGATATAGCCATGTCCGTCTGTCTGGCTGGCTGGGTGGCTGGCTGTGTGTTGAAATACACTTTTTGGGAAAACTAAGCAAGGTAATTTAATGAAATTTAGTACACTGCCTCCGTCGTCAAAGTTAGCTCGGGGGATTGAAAATGAGCAAAATCGGTCAACGGACACGCCTACCGCCCATACAAAAAATATATTTAAAATGCAGTTTTAGGAGTATTATTCACGACAATGCAACCAAAATACACATAAATATTACAAATTGTAAGCTCAAGCTCTTAAAAAAGACTGAGCAAATTCGGACAAGAGGGCGTGGCACCTCCCATCTAAGCAAAAGCTTTAAAACGCTATACTGAAAGCGATTTTTGAGATATTCGAACCAAATTTGACTCAGACACTAAGAATTATAAATGCAAGCTCTGAGCGAAAACTGCGTGAACTCGGACAAGAGGGCGTGGCACCTCCCATACAAGCAAAAGTTCCAAAATGCTATACTGAAAGCGTTATTTGAGATAATCCAATCAATTTTAGCTTAAACACTAAAAGCAGTAAATACAAGCTATGACAAAAAAATAGGTTAGTTCGGACAAGAGGGCGTGATACCTCAGATACAATAAAATGTTTATGCTTAATGCGTTCTTTGGGATTGTGCAACCAAATTTTATACATATACCAAGGACAATGAGTGCATACTGTCAGAAATAACTAGGCATATCTAGAAAAGAATACTGGGCACCTCCCGTAGATATTAAAAATCTATGTACATTTTAATGCGTTATTTAAAAAGCTGCATTTATAATTTACGGTAACGGAAATAGTGATCAGTAGGACGGGTGGTTCAGATGAATACTGAGAATGACTTCTGAATTATATCGTGGAAAAGCATTAAATAATTTTTCTAAATCTGGATGAGGAATGGTGAAGCATTCCATTCGAATCTTCATATTATATACTTATGGATTTAGTTGGAAATTTAATTCTATACACACCGTATTCCATATTTCCAATAAGAGATTATATAACTTTATCAGCAGGTTATTATATTGAATTTTTAAATAGATTTATAGTTTTATAACTTAAAATTTTAATGCAAAATCTAGCGATAACCACAACTGGTTCATTGTCTAACCAGGTTGATTAATTACAAAAAACAAAAACCAACTAATTTTTACCTGAGATGTAGATAAATATCCTTTAAATTCGTCATCTTTACCAAACCATTTTACGTTTTCAGTACCTGTACAGATCAGGTTAGACTTTTTATTTTTAACCCTTTCGACAACCATTATTGACCTGGTTGACAAATATAACCTGTGTTGTATATAGTTTACCTGTCCTTGACAGATGGGTCTTTTAATTTAAACACATTAACTACCTGTATAATCGAACTCGCAATTAAAATTTGACCTCTTCAACAAAATAATAAAAAGAAGAAAAGCTACCTGTGTAACAATACCAATATTTTAATGATTGAAGATCTACCTATAGAGTATTTAAGAATCCCGATCAACTTCACAGAGCTCAGTTCAAAGTTTACATGCAAAGTGTGAACAACAAGTGTTAAGTTTTCTTTCAAAGTGCAAACAGTGTGTTTAAGTTTTTTTACAAGCGAAAAGTTTACGGTTTTTCCAATACAACTGGACTTGAAGCACGAAGTTCAATATTTGGTAAGTTCTATAAATAATTATCATTGGTGCTTAAAATAACACATAGTTGACTATATTAAAATTATACTAATTTTATGAATTTTAAGTCATTATTTGCAGGAATCCAAAATTCTATGCATTTTTATACCCTACACCCAGGGTATATTCACTTTGTCCTTCCGTTTGTAACGCAGAGAAGGAGGCGTGGCAGATATAGAAAAGTATATATATTCTTGATCAGCGTCACCTCCTGATTCGATATAGCCATGTCCGTCTGTCTGGCTGGCTGGCTGGGTGGCTGGGTGGCTGGCTGTGTGTTGAAATACACTTTTTGGGAAAACTGAGCAAGATAATTCAATGAAATTTGGTACACTGCCTCCGTCGTCAAAGTTAGCTCGGGGGATTGAAAATGAGCAAAATCGGTCAACGGACACGCCTACCGCCCATACAAAAATTATATTCAAAATGCAATTTTAGGAGTATTTTTCACGACAATGCAACCACAATACATATAAGTACTACGAATTGTAAGCGCAAGCTCTGATAAAAATTTGAGCGAATTCGGACAAGAGGGCGTGGCACCTCCCATGTAAGCAAAAGCTTCAAAACGCTATACTGAAAGCGTTTTTTGAGATATTCGAACCAAATTTGACTCAGACACTAAGAATTATAAATGAAAGCACTCAACAAAAATTGGGTGAAGTCAGACAAGGGGGCGTGGCACCTCCCATATAAGCAAAAGATTCAAAATTCTATACTGAAAGAGTTTTTTGAGATAATCCAACTAAATTTCACTCTGACACTAAAAACTATAAATGCAAGCTCTGAACAAAAACTGGGTGTACTCGGACAAGAGGCCGTGGCACCTCCCATATAAGCAAACTTTTCAAAATACTGCAGTGTAGGGTATTTATTTTTTGGCCAGGCCAAAATTTACACCCTTACTAGTTCATAATTAAAATCATAAAAGGCAGTATGTAACTCATTACAAAAAAGATGAAAAATAAAATAAATTTTTTAAGAAAGAGAAGTTGCTGCCTTTTCTGAATACAAATAAAATTTTGATTTTCTCAAAACTATGAAAAAGAGTTGCGTCTTATTATAATTTTACGGCATATATCACAAATTTAGGGGAATTCCCTTATTGTGCATACAAGCAAATTTGAAAAGTGTTAATATTTTGTGAACGTGCTTGGTAAATACATTACATTTTTATACCCTACACCCAGGGTATATTCACTTTGTCCTTCCGTTTGTAACGCAGAGAAGGAGGCGTGGCAGGTATAGAAAAGTATATATATTCTTGATCAGCGTCACCTCCTGAGTCGATATAGCCATGTCCGTCTGTCTGGCTGGCTGGCTGGGTGGCTGGCTGGCTGGCTGGCTGGCTGGCTGGCTGGCTGGCTGTGTGTTGAAATACACTTTTTGGGAAAACTGAGCAAGATAATTCAATGAAATTTGGTACACTGCCTCCGTCGTCAAAGTTAGCTCGGGGGATTGAAAATGAGCAAAATCGGTCAACGGACACGCCTACCGCCCATACAAAAATTATATTCAAAATGCAATTTTAGGAGTATTTTTCACGACAATGCAACCACAATACATATAAGTACTACGAATTGTAAGCGCAAGCTCTGATAAAAATTTGGCCGAATTCGGACAAGAGGGCGTGGCACCTCCCATATAAGCAAAAGCTTCAAAACGCTATACTGAAAGCGTTTTTTGAGATATTCGAACCAAATTTGACTCAGACACTAAGAATTATAAATGAAAGCTCTCAGCAAAAATTTGGTGAAATCAGACAAGGGGGCGTGGCACCTCCCATATAAGCAAAAGATTCAAAATGCTATACTGAAAGAGTTTTTTGAGATAATCCAACTAAATTTCACTCTGACACTAAAAGCTATAAATGCAAGCTCTGAACAAAAACTGGGTGTACTCGGACAAGAGGGCGTGGCACCTCCCATATAAGCAAACTTTTCAAAATACTGCAGTGTAGGGTATTTATTTTTTGGCCAGGCCAAAATTTACACCCTTACTAGTTTATAGACAAATTTGTTTTTCTAATATTATGTTAAATTTAATTTTAATGCTTAAGATAAAAGGTACGCCAAAAAATATTTTGTATTAATAGGTTTTAAAGATAAGGAACCAATCACCTATTTTTGTATAAGATCAATGTCTTTTTTACACGGTTTTTTTCTACACGGTTTTTTCTGGAACCAATCTACCGTGTAAAAACAGAATTAGGTGTAAAGTTATTTTCGGAATCAGGGAGTCATTTCACATAAGAATTTTATAGTGGCAACCAGATCACATTTTTGCTGTAAACTAGTGTTATTGACTGCTTACTTTAGTTCAATATGCGTCCCATAAGTGTTTTATTAAACTTAAGCTAGCAGAGCAAACTTTTTTTTGTTAAAAAATGAATTCGGCGTTTGACCCAAAATAAGCCTATAATTATGGCATTTTTTTTTTCAACTCTGCCATTTTCGCTCTGATAACTTAATGGACGTACTTTGTTGGCTTGTTTGTAAGATTTTTTTTTTTCGGTATTAGATATGAAGAATATATTGTGTTCTAATGAACACGACAAAAGCGAGGCCGAGACAGTATTTGCACACCTTGTTTGAACTCGGTTTTACCTCGATGTCGTCCCACTCCCAGTTGTATTATGCAAACTTCTTCACTGAGGTCCAAGTATACAGATAGTTTTTTTTTTTAAATCGGTCAAGTTTGATAAAAACACAGGCCCACAAAAAAAAAAGTACCATGCGCGAAAGATCAGGCCACCTGAACGTTATGTTTTTGGGGTCGCTGAATCCGAATATGCTGCCAGAATAGCGAAGTTGGTTCGCGTTTTTTCAGAAATCAACAATAGTGCTGAAAATTACTGATTTTTGCTGGTTTCTGAAAAAACGCTAACTAACTTCGCTAATCTGGCACCATATTCGGATTCAGCGAATTTTTTTGGTATGTGCTCAGCACCAAATAAAAAAATTCGCTGCGCGAACAATCGAACCACCTGAACTTTATGTTTCCGAAGTCGCTGAATCCGAATATGCTGCCAGAATAGCTGAGTTGGTTCGCGTTTTTTCAGAAACCAGAAATAACGCTGAAAAAAATCTAAAATTTTCAGCGTAATCACTGATTTCTGAAAAAACGCGAACCAACTTCGCTATTCTGACACCATATTCGGATTCAGCGACCCCGAAAACATAAAGTTCAGGTGGTCTGATCTTTCGCGCATGGTACTTTTTTTTTTGTGGCCCTGTGAAATTAACTAAAAACTGAGTGTACAGTCATATTTATTAATTCGAAAATGGTATTTTTAAAATTTTTAGTTGAAATCGTTAACGAGGCATTGTATTTTGAAAATTTTTTTTTCAATTTTTTTGTTTGAAAAAAAAAAAAAAAAAATGAATTTTTGCGTTTTTTAGGATATTAACAACAAACAAAAACAAGAAAAACTAGTAAGGGTGTAAATTTTGGCCTGGCCAAAAAATAAATACCCTACACTGCAGTATTTTGAAAAGTTTGCTTATATGGGAGGTGCCACGCCCTCTTGTCCGAGTACACCCAGTTTTTGTTCAGAGCTTGCATTTATAGTTTTTAGTGTCAGTGTGAAATTTAGTTGGATTATCTCAAAAAACTCTTTCAGTATAGCATTTTGAATCTTTTGCTTATATGGGAGGTGCCACGCCCCCTTGTCTGATTTCATCCAATTTTTGTTGAGTGCTTTCATTTATAATTCTTAGTGTCTGAGTCAAATTTGGTTCGAATATCTCAAAAAACGCTTTCAGTATAGCGTTTTGAAGCTTTTGCTTACATGGGAGGTGCCACGCCCTCTTGTACGAATTTGCTCAAATTTTTATCAGAGCTTGCGCTTACAATTCGTAGTACTTATATGTATTGTGGTTGCATTGTCGTGAAAAATACTCCCAAAATTGCATTTTGAATATAATTTTTGTATGGGCGGTAGGCGTGTGCGTTGACCGATTTTGCTCATTTTCAATCCCCCGAGCTAACTTTGACGACGGAGGCAGTGTACCAAATTTCATCGAATTATCTTGCTCTGTTTTCCCACCCAGCCAGCCAGCCACCCAGCCAGCCAGCCAGACAGACGGACATGGCTATATCGACTCAGGAGGTGACGCTGATCAAGAATATATATACTTTTCTATATCTGCCACGCCTCCTTCTCTGCGTTACAAACGGAAGGACAAAGTGAATATACCCTGGGTGTAGGGTATAAAAATCATTTTCAATGTAAATTTTGATGTTGAATTCGAATCTGGTCTTGGAATTGCTATATCTCGTGTGATTTTCGAGATATCTTAACCCAAAAGTTTTGTTTTTCGAGATTATATAACAAAACAGGGAAATCTTTATCGACAAAACCTGATAACGCAGCTTGAAGCCCCAGCCTTTTACTTCAAAAATCCGAATCTGGTAACCGGTTTTTTCTATCACGTCTGGAATCTGAGTTATCCCTGATATAAAGTGCAGAAAATGCCATTTTCAGAAAAATGGCGTGCATCCAGGTATGATCAATCCATTCTGGAAATTTTGATGTAAGTCTTGTCGACCATGCACCGAAAGAGTGGACAAAATTCTTGAAAAGGTGGAGGGAGGCCGACACATAAGCAGTCGCAACATCGCTACATAATCTGAATGAAAGAAATCTTACTGACCGCATTTCAGTATGTGAATCTCGGATTACCATTTGTTTCACAAGTTGCAGAATTATCCTGATAGCGTAAAATTGAATTACATAGTGGATTGCAAAATGGTCTTGACCGAGTTTTTCGAGCAGAAACCCCAGAAATCCTTCAAGACCCGTATTATGTATTATTTGTTTGCCTGAAAAATGCCGAGTGGTGGTCAATAACAATGGAAAATATTAGTCTTAATAAAGTTATTTTGATATATGAAAAAAAAAAAAGCAATTTTTTTTTACTATTTCGAAATTCGAAATTGAAAAACATCTATGTTTTGCGACCTTTGAGCCTGAATAACTTTTCAATTGGTGAGATCATTGCCGGTTTTTATTTTTTTCTTTATCAGAAAACTAATCACTGGACTAAAACTTTATATTTTTTGTTACTTTTGTTACACGACAAAAGCGAGGCCGAGACAGTATTTGCACACCTTGTTTGAACTCGGTTTTACCTCGATGTCGTCCCACTCCCAGTTGTATTATGCAAACTTCTTCACTGAGGTCCAAGTATACAGATAGTTTTTTTTTTTTAAATCGGTCAAGTTTGATAAAAACACAGGCCCACAAAAAAAAAAGTACCATGCGCGAAAGATCAGGCCACCTGAACGTTATGTTTTTGGGGTCGCTGAATTTGAATATGCTGCCAGAATAGCGAAGTTGGTTCGCGTTTTTTCAGAAATCAACAATAGTGCTGAAAATTACTGATTTTTGCTGGTTTCTGAAAAAACGCTAACTAACTTCGCTAATCTGGCACCATATTCGGATTCAGCGAATTTTTTTGGTATGTGCTCAGCACCAAATAAAAAAATTCGCTGCGCGAACAATCGAACCACCTGAACTTTATGTTTCCGAAGTCGCTGAATCCGAATATGCTGCCAGAATAGCTGAGTTGGTTCGCGTTTTTTCAGAAACCAGAAATAACGCTGAAAAAAATCTAAAATTTTCAGCGTAATCACTGATTTCTGAAAAAACGCGAACCAACTTCGCTATTCTGACACCATATTCGGATTCAGCGACCCCGAAAACATAAAGTTCAGGTGGTCTGATCTTTCGCGCATGGTACTTTTTTTTTTGTGGCCCTGTGAAATTAACTAAAAACTGAGTGTACAGTCATATTTATTAATTCGAAAATGGTATTTTTAAAATTTTTAGTTGAAATCGTTAACGAGGCATTGTATTTTGAAAATTTTTTTTTTCAATTTTTTTGTTTGAAAAAAAAAAAAAAAAAAATGAATTTTTGCGTTTTTTAGGATATTAACAACAAACAAAAACAAGAAAAACTAGTAAGGGTGTAAATTTTGGCCTGGCCAAAAAATAAATACCCTACACTGCAGTATTTTGAAAAGTTTGCTTATATGGGAGGTGCCACGCCCTCTTGTCCGAGTACACCCAGTTTTTGTTCAGAGCTTGCATTTATAGTTTTTAGTGTCAGTGTGAAATTTAGTTGGATTATCTCAAAAAACTCTTTCAGTATAGCATTTTGAATCTTTTGCTTATATGGGAGGTGCCACGCCCCCTTGTCTGATTTCATCCAATTTTTGTTGAGTGCTTTCATTTATAATTCTTAGTGTCTGAGTCAAATTTGGTTCGAATATCTCAAAAAACGCTTTCAGTATAGCGTTTTGAAGCTTTTGCTTACATGGGAGGTGCCACGCCCTCTTGTACGAATTTGCTCAAATTTTTATCAGAGCTTGCGCTTACAATTCGTAGTACTTATATGTATTGTGGTTGCATTGTCGTGAAAAATACTCCCAAAATTGCATTTTGAATATAATTTTTGTATGGGCGGTAGGCGTGTGCGTTGACCGATTTTGCTCATTTTCAATCCCCCGAGCTAACTTTGACGACGGAGGCAGTGTCCCAAATTTCATCGAATTATCTTGCTCTGTTTTCCCACCCAGCCAGCCAGCCAGCCACCCAGCCAGCCAGCCAGCCAGCCAGACAGACGGACATGGCTATATCGACTCAGGAGGTGACGCTGATCAAGAATATATATACTTTTCTATATCTGCCACGCCTCCTTCTCTGCGTTACAAACGGAAGGACAAAGTGAATATACCCTGGGTGTAGGGTATAAAAATCATTTTCAATGTAAATTTTGATGTTGAATTCGAATCTGGTCTTGGAATTGCTATATCTCGTGTGATTTTCGAGATATCTTAACCCAAAAGTTTTGTTTTTCGAGATTATATAACAAAACAGGGAAATCTTTATCGACAAAACCTGATAACGCAGCTTGAAGCCCCAGCCTTTTACTTCAAAAATCCGAATCTGGTAACCGGTTTTTTCTATCACGTCTGGAATCTGAGTTATCCCTGATATAAAGTGCAGAAAATGCCATTTTCAGAAAAATGGCGTGCATCCAGGTATGATCAATCCATTCTGGAAATTTTGATGTAAGTCTTGTCGACCATGCACCGAAAGAGTGGACAAAATTCTTGAAAAGGTGGAGGGAGGCCGACACATAAGCAGTCGCAACAATGCTACATAATCTGAATGAAAGAAATCTTACTGACCGCATTTCAGTATGTGAATCTCGGATTACCATTTGTTTCACAAGTTGCAGAATTATCCTGATAGCGTAAAATTGAATTACATAGTGGATTGCAAAATGGTCTTGACCGAGTTTTTCGAGCAGAAACCCCAGAAATCCTTCAAGACCCGTATTATGTATTATTTGTTTGCCTGAAAAATGCCGAGTGGTGGTCAATAACAATGGAAAATATTAGTCTTAATAAAGTTATTTTGATATATGAAAAAAAAAAAGCAATTTTTTTTTACTATTTCGAAATTCGAAATTGAAAAACATCTATGTTTTGCGACCTTTGAGCCTGAATAACTTTTCAATTGGTGAGATCATTGCCGGTTTTTATTTTTTTCTTTATCAGAAAACTAATCACTGGACTAAAAATTTATATTTTTTGTTACTTTCTTTCTGAAAACCTTCATAATTGCTTCTAAATGGTATTTGAATAATTTTCCAATTTTCGGTAAAAAACGCGAAATTAAAAGTAGGTTTTTTTAAAAATTTGGTTGAAATTGAGCTATCCCACAGAAATAGTCAAAACGACTGTATTATTATAAATGAAACTCTAGGTAAAAGTACTAATTAGATAAATTCTATTTTATTTCAATATGTACATACATATTTTTGATTCAAAAATATTTATTTAATTTTTTTGGGTAAAACCTTAATATCCTTAGCTACCAACAATGAAAATACATTGATGGTTGGAGCTTACTGTTCAGTGTTTTTGAGTAAAACAACAATAAAAACACAAAAAACAAGGCAAAAATACACATAAATAAAAAAAGCAAAAAAATGTATCGGAAGGCTGGTTTGCGTTACTAGTATCGGGACCCACCACAGGTCAAAATTGACTATAATAAGTCAATTCCTCATCAGACGCTTTGCCGACGTCTTATAGAATTCTGCAAGCATACTTTATTTAACTTTTAGCATAGATTAAACGAGAATCACAGCTACAAGAAAAACACAGCACATGCAAAAATTCCAATTTCTTTGTTTTTTCCCTTTATATGCATTGCCCTGCCGTTGTGAGTCATCGATATTATACTATTTTTGCAAAGCGCTTCGTTTGCAAGGTTTTTTGCCGAGACAAAACGAAGTAGCAAGCGCATTCGTATGTGTATCAGTTGGCTCTCTGAGATTTTCTAATTTTTTGTTTTTTTGGAACAGATGATGATTAACATTCTTAGCTACCAACAATGAAAATACATTGATGGTTGGAGCTTACTGTTCAGTGTTTTTGAGTAAAACAACAATAAAAACACAAAAAACAAGGCAAAAATACACATAAATAAAAAAAGCAAAAAAATGTATCGGAAGGCTGGTTTGCGTTACTAGTTTCGGGACCCACCACAGGTCAAAATTGACTATAATAAGTCAATTCCTCATCAGACGCTTTGCCGACGTCTTATAGAATTCTGCAAGCATACTTTATTTAACTTTTAGCATAGATTAAACGAGAATCACAGCTACAAGAAAAACACAGCACATGCAAAAATTCCAATTTCTGTGTTTTTTCCCTTTATATGCATTGCCCTGCCGTTGTGAGTCATCGATATTATACTATTTTTGCAAAGCGCTTCGTTTGCAAGGTTTTTTGCCGAGACAAAACGAAGTAGCAAGCGCATTCGTATGTGTATCAGTTGGCTCTCTGAGATTTTCTAATTTTTTGTTTTTTTGGAACAGATGATGATTAACATTCTTAGCTACCAACAATGAAAATACATTGATGGTTGGAGCTTACTGTTCAGTGTTTTTGAGTAAAACAACAATAAAAACACAAAAAACAAGGCAAAAATACACATAAATAAAAAAAGCAAAAAAATGTATCGGAAGGCTGGTTTGCGTTACTAGTTTCGGGACCCACCACAGGTCAAAATTGACTATAATAAGTCAATTCCTCATCAGACGCTTTGCCGACGTCTTATAGAATTCTGCAAGCATACTTTATTTAACTTTTAGCATAGATTAAACGAGAATCACAGCTACAAGAAAAACACAGCACATGCAAAAATTCCAATTTCTTTGTTTTTTCCCTTTATATGCATTGCCCTGCCGTTGTGAGTCATCGATATTATACTATTTTTGCAAAGCGCTTCGTTTGCAAGGTTTTTTGCCGAGACAAAACGAAGTAGCAAGCGCATTCGTATGTGTATCAGTTGGCTCTCTGAGATTTTCTAATTTTTTGTTTTTTTGGAACAGATGATGATTAACATTCTTAGCTACCAACAATGAAAATACATTGATGGTTGGAGCTTACTGTTCAGTGTTTTTGAGTAAAACAACAATAAAAACACAAAAAACAAGGCAAAAATACACATAAATAAAAAAAGCAAAAAAATGTATCGGAAGGCTGGTTTGCGTTACTAGTTTCGGGACCCACCACAGGTCAAAATTGACTATAATAAGTCAATTCCTCATCAGACGCTTTGCCGACGTCTTATAGAATTCTGCAAGCATACTTTATTTAACTTTTAGCATAGATTAAACGAGAATCACAGCTACAAGAAAAACACAGCACATGCAAAAATTCCAATTTCTTTGTTTTTTCCCTTTATATGCATTGCCCTGCCGTTGTGAGTCATCGATATTATACTATTTTTGCAAAGCGCTTCGTTTGCAAGGTTTTTTGCCGAGACAAAACGAAGTAGCAAGCGCATTCGTATGTGTATCAGTTGGCTCTCTGAGATTTTCTAATTTTTTGTTTTTTTGGAACAGATGATGATTAACATTCTTAGCTACCAACAATGAAAATACATTGATGGTTGGAGCTTACTGTTCAGTGTTTTTGAGTAAAACAACAATAAAAACACAAAAAACAAGGCAAAAATACACATAAATAAAAAAAGCAAAAAAATGTATCGGAAGGCTGGTTTGCGTTACTAGTTTCGGGACCCACCACAGGTCAAAATTGACTATAATAAGTCAATTCCTCATCAGACGCTTTGCCGACGTCTTATAGAATTCTGCAAGCATACTTTATTTAACTTTTAGCATAGATTAAACGAGAATCACAGCTACAAGAAAAACACAGCACATGCAAAAATTCCAATTTCTTTGTTTTTTCCCTTTATATGCATTGCCCTGCCGTTGTGAGTCATCGATATTATACTATTTTTGCAAAGCGCTTCGTTTGCAAGGTTTTTTGCCGAGACAAAACGAAGTAGCAAGCGCATTCGTATGTGTATCAGTTGGCTCTTTGAGATTTTCTAATTTTTTGTTTTTTTGGAACAGATGATGATTAACATTCTTAGCTACCAACAATGAAAATACATTGATGGTTGGAGCTTACTGTTCAGTGTTTTTGAGTAAAACAACAATAAAAACACAAAAAACAAGGCAAAAATACACATAAATAAAAAAAGCAAAAAAATGTATCGGAAGGCTGGTTTGCGTTACTAGTTTCGGGACCCACCACAGGTCAAAATTGACTATAATAAGTCAATTCCTCATCAGACGCTTTGCCGACGTCTTATAGAATTCTGCAAGCATACTTTATTTAACTTTTAGCATAGATTAAACGAGAATCACAGCTACAAGAAAAACACAGCACATGCAAAAATTCCAATTTCTTTGTTTTTTCCCTTTATATGCATTGCCCTGCCGTTGTGAGTCATCGATATTATACTATTTTTGCAAAGCGCTTCGTTTGCAAGGTTTTTTGCCGAGACAAAACGAAGTAGCAAGCGCATTCGTATGTGTATCAGTTGGCTCTCTGAGATTTTCTAATTTTTTGTTTTTTTGGAACAGATGATGATTAACATTCTTAGCTACCAACAATGAAAATACATTGATGGTTGGAGCTTACTGTTCAGTGTTTTTGAGTAAAACAACAATAAAAACACAAAAAACAAGGCAAAAATACACATAAATAAAAAAAGCAAAAAAATGTATCGGAAGGCTGGTTTGCGTTACTAGTTTCGGGACCCACCACAGGTCAAAATTGACTATAATAAGTCAATTCCTCATCAGACGCTTTGCCGACGTCTTATAGAATTCTGCAAGCATACTTTATTTAACTTTTAGCATAGATTAAACGAGAATCACAGCTACAAGAAAAACACAGCACATGCAAAAATTCCAATTTCTTTGTTTTTTCCCTTTATATGCATTGCCCTGCCGTTGTGAGTCATCGATATTATACTATTTTTGCAAAGCGCTTCGTTTGCAAGGTTTTTTGCCGAGACAAAACGAAGTAGCAAGCGCATTCGTATGTGTATCAGTTGGCTCTCTGAGATTTTCTAATTTTTTGTTTTTTTGGAACAGATGATGATTAACATTCTTAGCTACCAACAATGAAAATACATTGATGGTTGGAGCTTACCGTTCAGTGTTTTTGAGTAAAACAACAATAAAAACACAAAAAACAAGGCAAAAATACACATAAATAAAAAAAGCAAAAAAATGTATCGGAAGGCTGGTTTGCGTTACTAGTTTCGGGACCCACCACAGGTCAAAATTGACTATAATAAGTCAATTCCTCATCAGACGCTTTGCCGACGTCTTATAGAATTCTGCAAGCATACTTTATTTAACTTTTAGCATAGATTAAACGAGAATCACAGCTACAAGAAAAACACAGCACATGCAAAAATTCCAATTTCTTTGTTTTTTCCCTTTATATGCATTGCCCTGCCGTTGTGAGTCATCGATATTATACTATTTTTGCAAAGCGCTTCGTTTGCAAGGTTTTTTGCCGAGACAAAACGAAGTAGCAAGCGCATTCGTATGTGTATCAGTTGGCTCTCTGAGATTTTCTAATTTTTTGTTTTTTTGGAACAGATGATGATTAACATTCTTAGCTACCAACAATGAAAATACATTGATGGTTGGAGCTTACTGTTCAGTGTTTTTGAGTAAAACAACAATAAAAACACAAAAAACAAGGCAAAAATACACATAAATAAAAAAAGCAAAAAAATGTATCGGAAGGCTGGTTTGCGTTACTAGTTTCGGGACCCACCACAGGTCAAAATTGACTATAATAAGTCAATTCCTCATCAGACGCTTTGCCGACGTCTTATAGAATTCTGCAAGCATACTTTATTTAACTTTTAGCATAGATTAAACGAGAATCACAGCTACAAGAAAAACACAGCACATGCAAAAATTCCAATTTCTTTGTTTTTTCCCTTTATATGCATTGCCCTGCCGTTGTGAGTCATCGATATTATACTATTTTTGCAAAGCGCTTCGTTTGCAAGGTTTTTTGCCGAGACAAAACGAAGTAGCAAGCGCATTCGTATGTGTATCAGTTGGCTCTCTGAGATTTTCTAATTTTTTGTTTTTTTGGAACAGATGATGATTAACATTCTTAGCTACCAACAATGAAAATACATTGATGGTTGGAGCTTACTGTTCAGTGTTTTTGAGTAAAACAACAATAAAAACACAAAAAACAAGGCAAAAATACACATAAATAAAAAAAGCAAAAAAATGTATCGGAAGGCTGGTTTGCGTTACTAGTTTCGGGACCCACCACAGGTCAAAATTGACTATAATAAGTCAATTCCTCATCAGACGCTTTGCCGACGTCTTATAGAATTCTGCAAGCATACTTTATTTAACTTTTAGCATAGATTAAACGAGAATCACAGCTACAAGAAAAACACAGCACATGCAAAAATTCCAATTTCTTTGTTTTTTCCCTTTATATGCATTGCCCTGCCGTTGTGAGTCATCGATATTATACTATTTTTGCAAAGCGCTTCGTTTGCAAGGTTTTTTGCCGAGACAAAACGAAGTAGCAAGCGCATTCGTATGTGTATCAGTTGGCTCTCTGAGATTTTCTAATTTTTTGTTTTTTTGGAACAGATGATGATTAACATTCTTAGCTACCAACAATGAAAATACATTGATGGTTGGAGCTTACTGTTCAGTGTTTTTGAGTAAAACAACAATAAAAACACAAAAAACAAGGCAAAAATACACATAAATAAAAAAAGCAAAAAAATGTATCGGAAGGCTGGTTTGCGTTACTAGTTTCGGGACCCACCACAGGTCAAAATTGACTATAATAAGTCAATTCCTCATCAGACGCTTTGCCGACGTCTTATAGAATTCTGCAAGCATACTTTATTTAACTTTTAGCATAGATTAAACGAGAATCACAGCTACAAGAAAAACACAGCACATGCAAAAATTCCAATTTCTTTGTTTTTTCCCTTTATATGCATTGCCCTGCCGTTGTGAGTCATCGATATTATACTATTTTTGCAAAGCGCTTCGTTTGCAAGGTTTTTTGCCGAGACAAAACGAAGTAGCAAGCGCATTCGTATGTGTATCAGTTGGCTCTCTGAGATTTTCTAATTTTTTGTTTTTTTGGAACAGATGATGATTAACATTCTTAGCTACCAACAATGAAAATACATTGATGGTTGGAGCTTACTGTTCAGTGTTTTTGAGTAAAACAACAATAAAAACACAAAAAACAAGGCAAAAATACACATAAATAAAAAAAGCAAAAAAATGTATCGGAAGGCTGGTTTGCGTTACTAGTTTCGGGACCCACCACAGGTCAAAATTGACTATAATAAGTCAATTCCTCATCAGACGCTTTGCCGACGTCTTATAGAATTCTGCAAGCATACTTTATTTAACTTTTAGCATAGATTAAACGAGAATCACAGCTACAAGAAAAACACAGCACATGCAAAAATTCCAATTTCTTTGTTTTTTCCCTTTATATGCATTGCCCTGCCGTTGTGAGTCATCGATATTATACTATTTTTGCAAAGCGCTTCGTTTGCAAGGTTTTTTGCCGAGACAAAACGAAGTAGCAAGCGCATTCGTATGTGTATCAGTTGGCTCTCTGAGATTTTCTAATTTTTTGTTTTTTTGGAACAGATGATGATTAACATTCTTAGCTACCAACAATGAAAATACATTGATGGTTGGAGCTTACTGTTCAGTGTTTTTGAGTAAAACAACAATAAAAACACAAAAAACAAGGCAAAAATACACATAAATAAAAAAAGCAAAAAAATGTATCGGAAGGCTGGTTTGCGTTACTAGTTTCGGGACCCACCACAGGTCAAAATTGACTATAATAAGTCAATTCCTCATCAGACGCTTTGCCGACGTCTTATAGAATTCTGCAAGCATACTTTATTTAACTTTTAGCATAGATTAAACGAGAATCACAGCTACAAGAAAAACACAGCACATGCAAAAATTCCAATTTCTTTGTTTTTTCCCTTTATATGCATTGCCCTGCCGTTGTGAGTCATCGATATTATACTATTTTTGCAAAGCGCTTCGTTTGCAAGGTTTTTTGCCGAGACAAAACGAAGTAGCAAGCGCATTCGTATGTGTATCAGTTGGCTCTCTGAGATTTTCTAATTTTTTGTTTTTTTGGAACAGATGATGATTAACATTCTTAGCTACCAACAATGAAAATACATTGATGGTTGGAGCTTACTGTTCAGTGTTTTTGAGTAAAACAACAATAAAAACACAAAAAACAAGGCAAAAATACACATAAATAAAAAAAGCAAAAAAATGTATCGGAAGGCTGGTTTGCGTTACTAGTTTCGGGACCCACCACAGGTCAAAATTGACTATAATAAGTCAATTCCTCATCAGACGCTTTGCCGACGTCTTATAGAATTCTGCAAGCATACTTTATTTAACTTTTAGCATAGATTAAACGAGAATCACAGCTACAAGAAAAACACAGCACATGCAAAAATTCCAATTTCTTTGTTTTTTCCCTTTATATGCATTGCCCTGCCGTTGTGAGTCATCGATATTATACTATTTTTGCAAAGCGCTTCGTTTGCAAGGTTTTTTGCCGAGACAAAACGAAGTAGCAAGCGCATTCGTATGTGTATCAGTTGGCTCTCTGAGATTTTCTAATTTTTTGTTTTTTTGGAACAGATGATGATTAACATTCTTAGCTACCAACAATGAAAATACATTGATGGTTGGAGCTTACTGTTCAGTGTTTTTGAGTAAAACAACAATAAAAACACAAAAAACAAGGCAAAAATACACATAAATAAAAAAAGCAAAAAAATGTATCGGAAGGCTGGTTTGCGTTACTAGTTTCGGGACCCACCACAGGTCAAAATTGACTATAATAAGTCAATTCCTCATCAGACGCTTTGCCGACGTCTTATAGAATTCTGCAAGCATACTTTATTTAACTTTTAGCATAGATTAAACGAGAATCACAGCTACAAGAAAAACACAGCACATGCAAAAATTCCAATTTCTTTGTTTTTTCCCTTTATATGCATTGCCCTGCCGTTGTGAGTCATCGATATTATACTATTTTTGCAAAGCGCTTCGTTTGCAAGGTTTTTTGCCGAGACAAAACGAAGTAGCAAGCGCATTCGTATGTGTATCAGTTGGCTCTCTGAGATTTTCTAATTTTTTGTTTTTTTGGAACAGATGATGATTAACATTCTTAGCTACCAACAATGAAAATACATTGATGGTTGGAGCTTACTGTTCAGTGTTTTTGAGTAAAACAACAATAAAAACACAAAAAACAAGGCAAAAATACACATAAATAAAAAAAGCAAAAAAATGTATCGGAAGGCTGGTTTGCGTTACTAGTTTCGGGACCCACCACAGGTCAAAATTGACTATAATAAGTCAATTCCTCATCAGACGCTTTGCCGACGTCTTATAGAATTCTGCAAGCATACTTTATTTAACTTTTAGCATAGATTAAACGAGAATCACAGCTACAAGAAAAACACAGCACATGCAAAAATTCCAATTTCTTTGTTTTTTCCCTTTATATGCATTGCCCTGCCGTTGTGAGTCATCGATATTATACTATTTTTGCAAAGCGCTTCGTTTGCAAGGTTTTTTGCCGAGACAAAACGAAGTAGCAAGCGCATTCGTATGTGTATCAGTTGGCTCTCTGAGATTTTCTAATTTTTTGTTTTTTTGGAACAGATGATGATTAACATTCTTAGCTACCAACAATGAAAATACATTGATGGTTGGAGCTTACTGTTCAGTGTTTTTGAGTAAAACAACAATAAAAACACAAAAAACAAGGCAAAAATACACAAAAATAAAAAAAGCAAAAAAATGTATCGGAAGGCTGGTTTGCGTTACTAGTTTCGGGACCCACCACAGGTCAAAATTGACTATAATAAGTCAATTCCTCATCAGACGCTTTGCCGACGTCTTATAGAATTCTGCAAGCATACTTTATTTAACTTTTAGCATAGATTAAACGAGAATCACAGCTACAAGAAAAACACAGCACATGCAAAAATTCCAATTTCTTTGTTTTTTCCCTTTATATGCATTGCCCTGCCGTTGTGAGTCATCGATATTATACTATTTTTGCAAAGCGCTTCGTTTGCAAGGTTTTTTGCCGAGACAAAACGAAGTAGCAAGCGCATTCGTATGTGTATCAGTTGGCTCTCTGAGATTTTCTAATTTTTTGTTTTTTTGGAACAGATGATGATTAACATTCTTAGCTACCAACAATGAAAATACATTGATGGTTGGAGCTTACTGTTCAGTGTTTTTGAGTAAAACAACAATAAAAACACAAAAAACAAGGCAAAAATACACATAAATAAAAAAAGCAAAAAAATGTATCGGAAGGCTGGTTTGCGTTACTAGTTTCGGGACCCACCACAGGTCAAAATTGACTATAATAAGTCAATTCCTCATCAGACGCTTTGCCGACGTCTTATAGAATTCTGCAAGCATACTTTATTTAACTTTTAGCATAGATTAAACGAGAATCACAGCTACAAGAAAAACACAGCACATGCAAAAATTCCAATTTCTTTGTTTTTTCCCTTTATATGCATTGCCCTGCCGTTGTGAGTCATCGATATTATACTATTTTTGCAAAGCGCTTCGTTTGCAAGGTTTTTTGCCGAGACAAAACGAAGTAGCAAGCGCATTCGTATGTGTATCAGTTGGCTCTCTGAGATTTTCTAATTTTTTGTTTTTTTGGAACAGATGATGATTAACATTCTTAGCTACCAACAATGAAAATACATTGATGGTTGGAGCTTACTGTTCAGTGTTTTTGAGTAAAACAACAATAAAAACACAAAAAACAAGGCAAAAATACACATAAATAAAAAAAGCAAAAAAATGTATCGGAAGGCTGGTTTGCGTTACTAGTTTCGGGACCCACCACAGGTCAAAATTGACTATAATAAGTCAATTCCTCATCAGACGCTTTGCCGACGTCTTATAGAATTCTGCAAGCATACTTTATTTAACTTTTAGCATAGATTAAACGAGAATCACAGCTACAAGAAAAACACAGCACATGCAAAAATTCCAATTTCTTTGTTTTTTCCCTTTATATGCATTGCCCTGCCGTTGTGAGTCATCGATATTATACTATTTTTGCAAAGCGCTTCGTTTGCAAGGTTTTTTGCCGAGACAAAACGAAGTAGCAAGCGCATTCGTATGTGTATCAGTTGGCTCTCTGAGATTTTCTAATTTTTTGTTTTTTTGGAACAGATGATGATTAACATTCTTAGCTACCAACAATGAAAATACATTGATGGTTGGAGCTTACTGTTCAGTGTTTTTGAGTAAAACAACAATAAAAACACAAAAAACAAGGCAAAAATACACATAAATAAAAAAAGCAAAAAAATGTATCGGAAGGCTGGTTTGCGTTACTAGTTTCGGGACCCACCACAGGTCAAAATTGACTATAATAAGTCAATTCCTCATCAGACGCTTTGCCGACGTCTTATAGAATTCTGCAAGCATACTTTATTTAACTTTTAGCATAGATTAAACGAGAATCACAGCTACAAGAAAAACACAGCACATGCAAAAATTCCAATTTCTTTGTTTTTTCCCTTTATATGCATTGCCCTGCCGTTGTGAGTCATCGATATTATACTATTTTTGCAAAGCGCTTCGTTTGCAAGGTTTTTTGCCGAGACAAAACGAAGTAGCAAGCGCATTCGTATGTGTATCAGTTGGCTCTCTGAGATTTTCTAATTTTTTGTTTTTTTGGAACAGATGATGATTAACATTCTTAGCTACCAACAATGAAAATACATTGATGGTTGGAGCTTACTGTTCAGTGTTTTTGAGTAAAACAACAATAAAAACACAAAAAACAAGGCAAAAATACACATAAATAAAAAAAGCAAAAAAATGTATCGGAAGGCTGGTTTGCGTTACTAGTTTCGGGACCCACCACAGGTCAAAATTGACTATAATAAGTCAATTCCTCATCAGACGCTTTGCCGACGTCTTATAGAATTCTGCAAGCATACTTTATTTAACTTTTAGCATAGATTAAACG